>JASANU010000804.1:0-60847 GCA_030849675.1 Trypanosoma platydactyli | reverse complement strand
CCCTAGAACCCGTAAACCCTAGAACCCGTAAACCCTAGAACCCGTAAACCCTAACCCTAACCCTAACCCTAACCCTAACCCTAACCCTAACCCTAACCCTAACCCTAACCCTAACCCTAACCCTAACCTGGAACCCGTAAACCCTAGAACCCGTAAACCCTAGAACCCGTAAACCCTAGAACCCGTAAACCTTAGAACCCGTAAACCCTAGAACCCGACAACAACCCTGGAACCCGACAACAACCCTGGAACCCGACAACAACCCTGGAACCCGACAACAACCCTGGAACCCGACAACAACCCCAGAACCCGACAACAACCCCAGAACCCGACAACAACCCCAGAACCCGACAACAACCCCAGAACCCGACAACAACCCTAGAACCCGACGACAACCCTGGCCCTGGCCTTGGCAGAGGGATGTGAAAAACTGTTTAAAAGAAATCCTTTGGTATTTGCGCTTTTTCTTTAGGATAACCCAAAAAATTTGGGGCGCTTTATGTGATTTTGGTGCCCTTATGCGTTTAGGCCAACGAAACGGGGGAAGTAAATTGTTAAAGACGCTGCATCACCCTTAAAATGGGTGTAAAATTTTGTGGGTTTTGTTTTTGAAGATGAATGGTTGCGGGATAGTAAGGTATGCGAACGTGTTTTGTGTGGGTGAAGATCTTTATCTCCGACGGACTACATGAGGCACAAACGTTAGTGCTAACGCGACTTATTATTGCACTCTTTTTTTTATTCCTTTTGGTTGGGAGGGCGTGAGTTGTTTATTTTTCTCCCCCTGGCGGTTGGTGTGGATGCTTAAATTGTGCTGGAGTTTCTTCTTCTGTATCTTGCGCCTAACTGTTATGGAAACGCTTCTGCTATTACTCTCATTCTAGGTCTTTGAATGTACATTGAAAGGATTTGTCTCTTATTTGCCTGTGATTTTTTTTACATTTTTTTAGCTTCGTGTTTCTTTCTGTTGAAGTTATCAAAAATACCTTCCCTTTTTTTACTGTTTTGTGATGACTTTTTTCTTCTTTTCTCCCCTTTGGGTCATTCTGTTTTTGTTTATGATTTTACTTGTGGTGCATAGTGTCCTGGTTGCGTTTTTCTTTCGTATAGGTGAATTTTTGCTTTTATGATGACAATGGATCTTGTTCCCAAGTACCTCAATGAGCTTTCAGATGTAGACCGGGGGAAGCGCTTATCAGCTTATCGCAAGCTTTCTGATCTGCATCGGAGCGGTGCACTTGCTGCTGCAGATGAGTTTAACTTGATCAGATGTTGCCTTCGAGGTTTTGAGGATTCCTCGGAGCGGTGCCGCGAAAATGCTGTACTGATCGTTACAAATGCCCTACCCACACAGAAATCCACTGTGCTCGATTGGGTGTTACCTGCAGTTGTCACCCGTATTGGCGTTTCACCCGTTGCTGAAAGCAGTGAGGAGCTTCGTCTGCTTCTATTAAAACTTGCAGTTCTATGTATGGAAACGTTTCCACATGATATTGGTCCGCGCAATTACATTGATTTCTTTCATGTACTTTTAGAAAACTGTTTACGTGACGCTTTTCCGGAACTCAAGAGGGAGGCCTGTCGTGCCTGTTTACGTCTAGGCGACATTGAGCCTGTACAACTGAAGCATATTGCACTACCACTTGCGAAAGTTGTAAAAAGCTGTCTGCTTCATAAGCACAGTGTGATGCGAGCGGAGGCCTTGCGGACTTTGGCAGCTCTGATTCGTCACGGTGCTTCAGAGGTTCTTCGTGATGGCAAGGATGAACCAGAAAATGGAACAACAGCGGTTTTACTTTATATTTTGGCAAACGATCACGTGGAGTCAGTCCGTATCGCTGTTGTTGAACTACTTTCTACAGCTCTCTTGGATATTTTGGACCGCCAGGAACAACACAGTAAATTACTTCCTCACCTGCTGTTACTGATGGCAGACCGATTTCATGCAGTCTCGTCAGCGGCAATAGAAGTGTTAGAGAATATGGGAAAGCTCTATCTTCTGGACAACGAAGATAACAGGATTGATATCACAAATAGAAGGGTAACTATGAAGGATATTGAGTGGTATGGTGATGATGATGATAACGTGAATATGGCATTATGTACTGTAGATCAAAATTTATATACTTTCTTGAAAAGACGGCCATCGTTAGGTACACGTTATATTGTGGCCGAGTCGTTTCGTGGGTTTTTGAAAAAGGTGTTGGCTGATGTGACGGCAATTGATTGGGTCATTCCTTTTTCTTCCAACAATCGACGGGTCATGGCGTTGCGTATTTTGTGGATGTCTATTTATTACTCTGAAAAGTGTGTAGTACAATTTACAGAGGAAGTCTTGAGTGTGTTATATCGATCATTGAGGGAAGACAACCAAGATGTCGTGAAGGAGTCACATATTTGCCTTGAGCTATTGGGGAAGTTTCTGACACCTGATCAATACATACCTTTTTTGACCGCAAAAGGGGACGTCAATGAGGTTGAGGATGATGCCCCTATGGTGCTTCAGTCGCGGACAAAGATGGTTGTGGTGTCTCCAGCGAATGGAAATACTACTGCTGCACCAACACTTTTATCTACAGCTGCTGTGTCAACAAAGTGCAGCATTTTGGAATCCCTTCGGTACCTCGTAGGCGGTACAAAGCATTTACTCACGGCCTCACAGGCCACACAAATCGTCAGGGCTGTGACATCCCGTGATATTCTTGAGAGTGATTCTGAGGTGCTTCTTTGCTCTCTTTTAGATACAATGGATGCACTAGTGCACATACTGGGTGAGCGGGAATTTATCTCAACTGTGTCGAATCCGCTACCCCCAGATGTTCGTGAGGATCTTGGTCGAAGGACACTGGATTCTATACTTTTTTACACGCTGCTTTGTTTGCGGGCATCTAATTTTCCTACTGTGCAAGCACGCGTGTCGAGCTGTACTAAAAGCTTGTCTCTGGTGGTTACAGGGGAAATATATGGAATTTACGATCTTCACATTGGGAGAGTACTGTTCCGGCATGGGACACAGATGCCAGTTAACGCATTCTCTGATCTTGTTATGAATTCTAAAAGTATTGCGAGTTATACGGAGTATCTTTCCAGTGTTTTTCTTGTGAAGCTCAGCGATATTAACTTCAAAAAAAGTGTTACCGATGAACTGCGATACTTGCGGGTGTTGGAAGACCTGCTCTGGAGGAATGAGCCTATATTTACGGGCCCTCAGTTGGAAGAGTTGCTGCGAGTAGTCATTCTTCCTCTTGGGTCCTTTCACCCTGGTGGTGCAGCGCATCTATTTCGAAAGGTTGCTATTGGTTGCTTGTGTGCCACTCTTAGGGACCAACATCGTAATTTACTGGACGCAGTATTTACCGATAACGGTTTTGCTCTTTCTTCCAAGGCAATAACTGTCTGGTGTAGTGCTTCAGATGCTGATGATCCTGAATTAAGACTTCTCTGTATGACTAGTGCACCAAGCATCTGTCGTTTTCCTGTAAGCATTGGCAGTGCGAATGACATTATACAATCTATTTTGCTGCGGTTCGATGACTCCAATGATGTTTTACGAGCGAAAGCTGCTTCAGGTTTGCTTGGAATTTTGGAGAACAAAGAATCTGTCTCCCCTGTTCTTATTGATCAAATTGTAGCACAGATTGCCCCAGTGGCTAAGAAAATACTTGTTCATCTTGATGATTCTGAAGAAACTGTGGGGTTGCGGCCTATTCTCGCTTCTGTCCTCAAGAGTATGGCAACTTTTTCTTCTTCTGTAATCGAAGA
This sequence comes from Trypanosoma platydactyli, assembly GCA_030849675.1. Taxonomy (NCBI): domain Eukaryota; phylum Euglenozoa; class Kinetoplastea; order Trypanosomatida; family Trypanosomatidae; genus Trypanosoma; species Trypanosoma platydactyli. Next base: position 57,085 of record JASANU010000804.1, on the reverse strand, counting down.
TCTCGTACGCAGTGCCTTTGCAAAACATCAGGTAACCAGCTATTGTGAGGAAATACTCCGTTTTATAGATACACTCTAGGTGTCTTTAAGCTTTTTATTGTGTCGGCTTCTCATTTTTTAAATCACATTTCCACTGCTCAACCCTTCAAATTAGAATTATATTCTTTCTTCTTGTTTTTTTCTAATCAGACACGCTATGACGAGAGAAAGAGAGAGATGCCTCTCAAGTACTTCCTACAGCAGTTTCCCATGCTCTTTCTACTGTTGTATACCCCTCCCTTATCTCCTTAACCCTGTTTGATTTGTTTTCTTCCTTCCTTCTTGTGGTATACTGCAATCCTAAATTGTGCTGTTGTTTTGTTGCTAGTGCTTTTGTAGCTCACGTAAAGATGGAGGTCCCACACGATGACTACGATATCAGTATAATGATTCGTGCTGTGAAAGAAGTCCAGGAACTGCTGACCTCAAAGCAGTTTTCTACGTACTCTGAACTAGATAAGGAAATAACAAATTCACTGAAGACGTATGAATCACTTGGTGACGGATTTGAACGCTTTCGCGTACATTTAACAAAGGATGCAGCTAACAGTCATGACTTGAAGAGTAGTTTAGGTGATATGAATGCACGTTGCGAGGCCAGGTTGAGAGATTTTGAATGCAGCCAAAAGGATCAAATCAACGATATGTTGCCATTTATTAGAAGTACGTCTCGGATCTTAGTTCATGGATGTGGAGGGTTGTTGGCTCTTGCGATTGCATGCGCGATCCAGGAGAGGGAAGGTGTTCATTTCTACATATGTGAAGGACGCCCTGTTACTTCAAAGTATCCCCAAGGAACGGGTGCGGCTCTGTTGGACAAGGCCGCACGGACTCTCGAAGGTATGCGATTGAAAGAGAAGTTGTTGCAGTCATGCACCATCATTCCTGATGCTGGTGTGGGTGCGGTCATGAGCAAGGTGGACTTTGTGGTAGTTGGTGCATATTGTGTCACTGAGCATGGGGGTCTTGTGCACTCTACTGGTTCATTGCAAATCGCAACAGTTGCTTCTGCAATGAACGTTCCCTTCTATGTTCTTTGTGAGACATTTAAGTTTGCTCGCATTTTCCCCCTTAGCACAGCTGACCTTAAGCAGCCAGAAGGTTGTGATGACGTTCCTCTAGTTGAGTTTGTTCCCCCGTCTATGATTACTCTTGTTTTCTCTGAACAGGGAATAATGCCTCCATCCGCAGTGACTGATGAGATGTTTAGATTTCACACAGCCCGATTCGCTCCGGAAAAACGCAAGTAATGTACGACTTGAAAAGCATATAAGCAATAAGGGAAGTGAATAACCCACCTACGTATTATTTTCCTTCGTTGATGAATTGTTAATTTATATTTCCTATTCGTCTTTGTGGTACCGTTTGTTTCTTCCCCCCCCCTTTTTTTTTTCCCGTTTACGAGGTGAATGGTTGCTTTTTCTGGACTCTTAGTAGCCTCTCTATGTATTATGTGTTTCTGATGTTTTTTTTTTCGTGTTGTTTTTCTCTTTATATATATTTTTTAGGTACATTGTATATCACGCACTCTAAGTTGTACAATGCCTTGCAACTGCCGACAAGGTACTGGATCCCATGATCACCTCCGAGACGGTTTTGTTCGTGATGGTGTTTTTGGTATAGGTGCCTCTTTAAACGCGCAAGTGGATTTGACATTTTTGCAGATATGGAATGCAAGAGAGGGTGCTTGCGAAGCTGCACGTATCCTAGATCCGAATCAGGAGGACAACCAGGAACCCATATGCAGTGACGCTGATCCAGAGTTGCTTCTTCTTGTTCCATTTAAACAGGTGTGCCGTATTCGTGGTGTTTCGATCCTTGGGACCAACGATGATTTTTCCCCATCCCAGGTGAAGCTGTTCTGCAACCCCACCGGTGTTGTTGGGTTTGACTCTGTTCAACGATTGCAACCTCAGGAGGAGATTCAGTTGGCCCAGGTTTCAGCTGGCGATCAGATTGTGTACCGTGTAAACACCATGAGATTCTCTGTTTGTTCAAGCCTTGCGCTGCTCTTTGAGCACAGTTTTGGGGAAGAGGAAACGCATTTGCTGCGGGTTGAAATTTTTGGTGAGACAACGGGGAGACCAGTTCACCAGCAAGTTGCTGCCAATGTGGTTTATGAGGCAATGGCAAACCCGGCAGACCATGACCTAGGTGAGGAGGAGGTGAGGAGATGTTTTACCGCGCTTTAGCACTGGTAAGATTCATGGTTTGTGCGGGGAAACATTGAAACTCTAGACGAGATCGACAAGAGCAAATAATGGAGGAAGGGGGAGGTAAAATAGAGATGTCTATCTGAAACTATATATTATGGTTTTGTCTCAACAAATTTCCTCTTTCTTTATCGCTTTAATTGTATTCCCTATACTAAAATGAAAAGAAAAGTGTAGCAAGAGAGGAAAAAGGGGGGAATAACAGAAGAAACAACATCAATCAAAGAAACAAAAAAAGGGCGTTCACATTACGGAAGTAAAACAATGCTTAATCGGCCAAAGGGAACGTTACTGCAAGAGCCGTCCTACCCGAAGGAAGTCGTACATGAACTGACACCCAATGGGGCAGCACAGAGCGCTAAGTTGCTGTTTGAACCAGAAGCCGCTGTTTTGGACCCACAGTTGAGTGAGGCGGTTTCACTTGGGACAACAATCATGGCTGTCTCCTTTGATGGTGGGGTCGTGCTTGCTGCGGATTCTCGTACTTCTACAGGGACTTATGTGGTGAACCGTGCAAGTAATAAATTGACCAAATTGACCCAGAAGGTTTATTGCTGCCGCAGTGGATCGGCAGCGGACACTCAAGCGCTGGCCGAGCGGGTTTCAAACTACCTAGAGGGATATCAAACAGACACGTCAAGTCCAATAAACGTTGCGTCTGCTGCTAACATCTTTAAAAAGATGTGCTACATGAATAAGTGGAACATTTCCGCTGGAATCATTGTAGCAGGGTATGATCCTGTTAACGGTGGATCTGTCTATAGTATCCCTTCTGGCGGCTCGTGCGTGAAACTGGATTATGCACTGGGAGGAAGCGGCTCTATATTCCTGTATTCGTTTTTTGATGCGAACTACAAGCCTGGTATGACAAAGGAACAGTGTATCCAGTTCTGCCAGAGAGCCGTTGCACACGCCTACAGCCGCGATGGGTCTAGCGGTGGGTTGATCAGAACCATTGCCCTCCACAAGGGTGAACCCGAAGATATGACTATTCCATGGACAAAAACACCCTATTGTATGGAGAAGGACCCCAAGTACCAGAAATTGGTTGTGCAACATTCTCCATTCAGCAGTACTGCGAAAGTAACTGAGAACCAGATGCGTTCTGAATCCATATAGCATGTTTTTTGTCTGACTTTTGTCATCTATTTTTCCTTTTTGTTTTCGGAGGTGTATCTGATAGTATGTGACGCTGCCTCTCAAAATGTGTAACATCATTTCACTGCTTCTGGTTCGCCCTAAGCCGTTCAAATATTTCGCTTCGCACAGATTATCACACTGTGTAGAAAAGATTTTTCTTTCCAAGAAAAATAGATGCAGAGATAGCTAGTAGCATGACAAAAAATAAAAACGGATATGTTCTCTTCATTCTTTACCTTTTTTTTTCCTTTTCATTTGTTTCCTACTGATGGAATACTTTCTGTTTGTTTGTTTTAGGTGTCTTGCGTGCTTGGTTGGTTGATTGATTGGTCAAAAGGATGCGATCTAAGCTCTTGGGGAAAAGTCTGGCTTCTATGTACGTGAGACCCCCCGTCACATGCTACACTGATGCTTGTGAGGCCCCAGTTGGGATGTGGAACGGTGCGATTCCCTTGAAAGAAGTTCGCCGAGTGCAAAAGGGTGTACCCGTGCGCTCTGTTGTAAAGACATATGCCCATCCTCCAGAGATATCACCGACTCAACTTACGTTTAATGACATTAACTCTGTTTACTGCATTGGCAATGATGAGCTCATACGTTTCTTTCCAGAAGGTCTAGGAGGGAAAGTGATGCAGATGATGCCTCCAGGACACCCTAGGGGTTTTTTGTACCGCAAGGAGTCTCATCTGCTGAATCTATTCATTGAGAAAATACAGTACTGGGAGGCGAAACGTCATGTGCTTAGTTCTCTTACAAATGGGAGGCCAGGTTTTATTATTGATGGGCCAACGGGATGTGGGAAAAGTGCACTGATGTGCCAAATTGTGCATTCTGCTCGTTGTAGAAACTTGCTTACACTGTATGTACCTGATGCAAAGATGTGGACTCATGGTGAGTGGTGTTGGCCTAGTACCATTCTACCCGGGTTCTTTGACGCACCAGATGCCGCACGCTACTTTTTGCAGTATTTCTCAGCTGCCAACCGCCGTCTGTTGATGTCGTGGCGACTTAGGTGCACTGCCACAGACCTTCCCGTAGAGCAAGGAGAGCAGCAGCCGAAAAACCTTTTCGAGCTTTGCGAATGGGGATATCGCGCGGTTGCTCCTGCTTCTATCGACCGCCAAAGTGTTTGTGTCAAGTTCCTTATGGATGAGCTCAACGAGGAAAAGAAACTTCCTATTCTTTTTGTGGTGGATGGATGGAACCTCTTTTCGCATGAAACACACTTTCGCTACCCACATCCGGATTTTCTTCGCTCGCTTGCATCTCTGAATGATGGCACGACAGATGTGGATCTTTACCCACAGGAGTTACCACGCATTCCTGCATCCCGCCTTAGTTTTGTGCGTGGCTTGAACAGGATGATTTTATCCGGTGATAATGCAAATAAGTTTTTTATCACGTGCACAACACGAGACTTTAAGCCGTTTGATGGCATCAGCGGGTTCCCTGATGTTGAAACTGATCGCTTTGTCAATAGTCTGGATGAATACGCACAGTACAATGCGGAAAAGGATTCGTTCTTTCACCCAATCCAACTTGGTAACTTTGATGAATACGAATTCCGGGCCTTTTTACGCTTTCTAGTGAATTCGGGTGAACTGGCTGGACTAGGCTGGGGCCCGCTCTGGCACGCCTCCAGTGACTTTGAGCGAAAGCTCTATAAGATTGAATTCCTTTCCCAACGTAATCCACAGGAAGTAATTGATCACTACCATCAAGAGTTGGTCTGGCGCTACGAATACAAAAGAACACGTCAGAAGCAGTATCTGTTGCATAGAAATGTGGAACAGCTGGCTCGCATGAAATCTGTAAGTAAGAGTAGGTAGAATGCTACACTGTACACGAATCAGCACCAGCGAACTGCAGGTGGAACGCGGGGGCTGTTGTGAAAAGGGGGAGAAGCACATACATGCTTACACGCGAGGCGTAACAAAATGATAGAGCCAAAGGAAGGAATTTGTTTTCGGCATGTTGCACCAAATGTTGATGCAGATATTTTTCTCGTTTACTCAAGGATGTGTGTGTGTGTGTGTGTGTGTTGTTTGTCTCTCCCGTGTTGTATTTGCATTCTATTTCAATCTAACCCTAACCCTTCAAGCACTTTTTCCCTTATCACGCTAATGTTTTTCCTTGTGTTTTGTTGTTTTCTCTTCAGGTGTTAAACATGCCACGCAAGAGACAAAGGCAACGCTATGATTTTCAAAGTAGCCTTGACAGCCTAAAGAAGTACTACAAATTCCCGCCTTTTCCGAAGCACGAGCGACAAGTTGTGTACTCGCTGCGTCTCGGCCCCTACTCGCGTCGGTCAACTCTTTCTGAGTTCCGAATCATAGGCGCGTCAAGGGAGCAGGCGGTTATGGACGTCATGCAGACGTACAACACCATGGTGCCAACGCGGCAAGTCTGCGACCTCTTCATGGAGGTGGCAGCACTGCTCTCTGTCTACTACGATACGGTCGATTTGCTCCATCAGACACCAAAGGGATAGAAAATGAGGATGTAGAGGTGACCATCGGTGTAGTTACTTCTTTTTTTTTTATCCGTGTCTCTTCTAGACATCAACGTAATCCAAGGTCAAGAAGGAAAAGCGTTTGAATTTGCATTACTCCTTCCGTAGTGGTGCTTTTTTTTCTTTCGGTGTCATATATATATATATATATATATATATATATAGAGAGAGAGAGAGAGAATAAATTCTGCATACTGTTGGTATATTGTTTAACAGACGATGGTGGCTTCCTGTGTCTGGCTCAACAATGTCGCATCTGGTGAATACCTTGAATGTCTTTGAACTTATGTCCCACTTATTGTGTGATAAGAAGTGGTATTGCTCGAAGTGTATCTCGCATACGTAAACGGGGAGCAGGGCGTTTTCTGCAGCACTAGATATGGCGGTGCACATGTGTGGGTTGTCATCGTTTCCATTAGCTCTGTGTTTGGTTTTAGAGATAACAGGGTAAATATATATATATATATATATATATATATATATGGTCTTACCGCTCTTGATGTATTTACTTTCCTGTATTCCCCTTCTCTATAGGTTGTATGACTCAGGAATTTTCACTGCTTCAGCACCTTGGAGTCCGTGTCCAGGATAGCGTGGCGCCGGTGGTGGGAGCATCAACAGCGAGAAGCACTCATGACCGAAGCTACCGCGTGGTGACACCATGCAAGCATCCACCGTTGGGGGAAAGAGCAAGTGCAGGAAAAGGGCATTTGACGCATCCAGTACCGAAGGTACCACTCGCTGACTTCTCCGGTGAGGTTATGACGGCCAGAGGAAGAGGTGACAATGTTAAGAAAGAATACCTCATATACAATTCGAGGGTGCCGTCAATCTTGGCGGTGAACATGCAGTTAATGGAGGATAATAAAAAGCGGCGCTCTGTGGAGGTCGCTCGCCGGATGTCTCCCGATGCTCCATTTATAGATTCCCTTTCACGGGATATGTCGGCCCGCCAACGGCTTCTGAAGGGTCTGCAAAGAGCAAACATGGAGCAAGTTCAGCGTCGAAAGGATGAGAATGATCGCGAACAACACCGACGTATAGAGCGTGAGGCTGCACAGGTGATGGCGATTCCTGAGCACGGTGATGATGGGGCAACCGCCAGAATGACTCGGGAAAGGGCTGCGTGCAAGCCTGTGCAACGGGTTGCATCCGATGAAGAAGGGCTGAAAATAACCGGTGCACATGTCTCTGTTGCCTCCTCACAAGGACGTGTCCCTTCAAACGGTAAAAGATATGGGTGGTCGCAGGAGGAAAACCAAGAGGAGCTCCAGGTGGCGCTGGCTAAAGACGGGGAGGATGTAGCAGAAGATAGCATGCATCTCTTGGAGAGGAAAGAACCTCTGGAAGGAGTGCATGGAACCAAAAGTTTTGATGTTGAAACTAACGCCATCGTCGGCGCCGCACACGACTCTAACGAGTTTTTGCATGATCGACTTCGGTGTGGAAAAGCATGGTGTGATCACGTGCGAAGGGAGAAACATCGTGAGTTGATGGAGATCAACAAGAGACTTGCCGAAGAAAAAAAAAGACGACAAGCCGAGGAAAGGACTCTTCGAATACAGCACGAGCGTCAGTTGATGCTAAAAGTTCAGCAGTCACACCAAAAACAAATGCAAAATCAGCTAATAGAGAAACGAAAGAAGCAAGAAATGTTGCGAAAAGCCACACTGTGGATGCAAACGCAACGCGAGACCACGAGGCGTTTGAACAATATAGAATATTCAAATGGGGACTTCTTTTTCGGTGCTAGGGATCCCAGACGTGCGGAAGAGAAACGGCGGAAGGTACAGATGTACTACAATGAGTTGAAAAGAGGGATCGCGTCTGCAAGGGAGGCACGCATCAGTGAGAAGAAGCGTGAGATTGCAGACGAGAGGCGTTTTCTTGAGGAGACCGCTCTTCAGGAAGAGTGTCGTGTCGAGAAGGAGCGGAAAAAGGTTTTACAAAAGAGAGCGGAATACCAGAAGACGCTAGAGGAGCAAATCAGGTCTAAACAAGGTAGAGAAAAAACTACGTCGCCTGTCCGACGTCCTGGTCCAGAAATAGGGGTGCTGTATCGCTGCCCTGTGACGGGGCGTCTGTTTCCGCCGGAGCAATTCGGGGTGTCGTCTCGTGGCCGCTCCCACCGCTCAGAATGGGCCTTTTAATTGGCGGTGATTGCGTTTAGTGTTAAGTGTAAAATACTCCCCCCCCTTTGATGTTTGTGTCCTGTGTACAATTTATGAAGGATTTTTCACACGAAGACCTGAGGGATGATATCTTTTTGATTGGCTGGTTGATGTATCTCTTATATATTTCCTTTCTTTTTCTTTCCATGTTATTTTCCCTGCCTTTGCCCCTCTTCTAGGCACATAATTAGAAAAAAAGCGTGAAACAAGTTACCTTCCGCTGCCGAATGAAATTGACCGAAGAAGAGATCGACGAGTTGGAGCGGAATTGCATTGCTCTGTACTACCAGAGGTCTTGTGTCGGAAGCACTGCTAACTCCTGCATGACCACATCTTTGGCCTCCATTATCTGCCGATCGCTTCGATGGACTGCGCAATCACTGGCCGTCGCTCTTACCACAATTTGGTGGGTCTCCACCTGACAGAAAAGACAGGCACAAATTTTAAAAGGGTATCTTACAGAGTTGTCTCTTCCTCATATTCTGTTTGTCATCGTGTATTTTTTTACTATTGTTTTCTCTCGCTTTTTCTTTTTCTTTCGGGTCATTACGGGGAAACGGCCTTCTTCTTTCTTTGTCTTTTTTGATCTTTACTTTTTTTTTCCCTCTCTTCATTTTTTCCCTTGTGCTCTGCCTGCTTTCCTCTTCCCCTGGTGGTCAAGTGATTCCCTTTTCTGGTGGCAAGAGGAAGAGCGAAACAGGGAGCTTCTATGTTGGTTTTTTTTTTTTTTGAGAGCCTGCGTCAAGAATGTTTTAACCTTGCTCTTCATCTCATATTGAGGGAGCGTCAGAATACCAAAATACTTTCATTCTTTCCAACACTCAAAATGTTGCAGAGCGTAAGTGCTGAAAGCATCCACCCAATTCAACCCTGTCCCCACTGCCCCGTCCGGGAGGCGTGATGATGGCGCTTTCAGCACCTTCTTTTCTGGCTCTCCTGGGTTTTTTTGATCTCATTGAACATTATAAAGTTAGCGCTGGACACCAACACGCGGTTTTCCCTCTTCTTTTTACGGGAGGGAAGTGCAAAGCATAGACTATTCTTCTTTTTTTATTTCGCGCCTGTGATGATACATGTGTGTGTATGGACGACTGCGATTCACGTCCTGTATGTATCTGCATTCTTTTTAACCCCCCGTCTTTTTGCTTATGTTGTTAACGGTGTAGTGGTGGTGTGATAACAGCTGCGTTTCGGGGAGCATACGCCCTATCATATATCTTATTTTATCAGCTCCCACTCATTCTGTCTGCGTGTGTATGCAATCTGTTCTCCCGTACACGTTAAATCCGCAGCGCATGGTGGGCTGTGAAAATATGAAGATTCTGAACCCCAACACTGCAGGGATGATGGGTCCCGTAGTGTCGGTGCGCAATCCGAACCTCGTGAATGGCGGACTACTACACAACTGGGACGCTAACGCGGCTTCTGCGCTGATGTCTACATCAAAGACACTGCATACCTGGGATCTGTCGTGGACGGAAAAAGAGTCCTATTGGGAAAGTAATGTTGGACGTTGTACCTGCCCGGAAGAGGTGGAGGATCTTATTCCTGCGAAGTGGATTGGATACAATGTGAACAGTGATGTGGACGAGACGCTTGCCCTCGTATGTAAACTGTGCACAGCGTTGGCGGATAAGTTCGTGTCACTCTCTCATGGAGACAACGCCAATGTATCTACTGCAAAGTGGCGGCAGCGACAGGCGTTGTTCGATCGCCTTGGTGCCGTGATGGAGCTATTGGAGGCATCCATTGGGGAGGCCATTCCCATTCTGCGCCTCCGTGATCCTGATTTCGTGCGTGAGTGCTGGGGGAAGCTCCAAGACGAAGAACGGGTGGAAATCATTTCAACTCTGAATGTGGCCGAACGGGGAGATTCATCCCACCGATGATGTGTGTGCTCTACAGTGGCAAATGTGTTGATTTAAAATAGATAGATACACTCTTTCTTGCAGCTTGTTTTAAAAGCAAAGAAGACGGTTTTCGTTTACTTGAGCTTTAGTTCACACTTCCCTCATTCTCCAACTCTTACACACGGACATGACTACATCAAACGGTGTACGGTGACGCTGTTTGGTGGTTGTGCATACTTTTATTCACTCTTGCAACTTACTAGAGGCTTTGTTGTGTCTCTCGTCTTCTCCCCTTCTCTCACACAACTCGTTGGCTTGAAATGTACCTATTTCTTATTCTGTGAATCTGAATTTTGATGCCCTTCTTTTATTTTTCCTTTTTTGTTTGTTTGTTTTTTTATTCCCGTTGGTTCACAATCAACCCCCCTATTCTCGAACATACACATGCATACGCACATACGTGAAAAAAAGGGAGGGTCGAAACGAGATCGGGTTTAAACATGAGGCGATGCTTTGTGACGCGACTCACGTTTCAGCGCTTGTTGTGTGGTGACAAGTTGGTGTTGGCTGATGATGTGGCCGTTCAGGAGGCCGCTTCGGCGTTTCGCGCACGTTACCCTGTTGCCCCGCTTCCTGTGCCCATAGCAGCAGCATTAGGAAGGAGTTGCATGATACGTGGTGAGCCACAACGTGTGATCTCATTGCTGGCCTCCCATCCATCCTCGCACCTTGTATTGCAAGAGCTCATTCAGATTCTTTCCTGTGATGACGCGCTTGAGTCAAGTTCACTTCTGCAGCTGCTAGTCTCTGCCCGGTCTCTCACGTTGGTCATGAGTTGTGAGTTACTCCGCAGTCTCGCGGGACGACTAGCAGGAGCAGGCATGGCAAAGGAGGTGAGGAAGATGATAATGTCTGAGGTGCGTGAGGCGTCTCACCTTGCTGGGACGCTTCTGCGCTCCCTGTGCGAGGTGAGTGACCCAACCATCGCAGAGGAGAGACAGGATGTTGTGGATGCATTTGACATTGCGCTACAGAGATCTTTTATTAGCCCAAGGGACTATGGTCTTATTCTAGGGTTTCTTTCACGCGGCGGGGAGCATCGAAAGGTAATGGCGCTCTGGTTGTGGATGCGCCACTCGTCCGCTCGGTGGGACAAAACAGCGGCATCTGCAATAATTATCTCCGCTGCACTTACCAAAAAAATGAATGTGGCCATAAGTGTCATTCAGTCTCTTGCAGAGGCCAACGAAGACCCCACGACAGAGGCTCAGAAGTACTTTGTGCGTTTTTTGGCTTCTCTTTTTCCTCCTCTAACACGATACGCAGACCAGCTTGTTGCACATTGGCATACTGAATCAAAACTCTGGACAACCGATGCACGGAATGTGGGAGTAGAGCTACTCTTCGTCCACTACCACGCCAAGAACTACAGTCGCCTGCAGGATTACCTTGTGGCTGCTGACATGAGCGCTAGGGCCATGGGAGAGGAAAAGGGAGAAGAGGCGAGGCAGGCGATTCTCAGGCTTACAGGAATGCCGTACATTTTGCGGCATTTCTCTGCCGATGTGGAAACCGAACCTTGGCTACAGAACCTCTATGCCAGTGGCCTGCGGATGAAGGATCTTGGAAGCCACCCAAAGCTCTTGGCAGCACTGGCAAGCCTCTCGCGTCATCAAAAGGATGAGAAAAACTTTTTTGAAACTATTGGAGGCGTTAAAATACTTCCTGAGTGTTTTGACAAGGCCGTAACTTTTGTCGCAGATGATATTTGCTTTAGAAACGCAGAGGAGACGCTGGAGTTTATTAAAAAAATGGCAGTAGTTCTCTCGCAGGAGGTGCCACGAGACGTGGAGTGTTGGCTTCAACTACTGAGAGAAAAGTGAGGGAGTTGAGCGTGTGGAGGTGCTGTTGTTGATTCATTTGACAGCTTCTCTCGCCCTTCGAAAAGGCACATATGACACTAGAGGCGCAAATTTTCGTTGCAGATTTTCAGATGACCATGCTCTTTATTCCACCTCTTTTTTTTTCTTGTTCTTGTGTATGTGTGAGTGTGTCTCTTTTTTTTTGCTTTTCGTCCCCCAGTAATAAGAAAATTTCTTCCGCTGTATAAAATGTTCAACTCTCCCTTGGTGATGGATCAACGCTCCTGCCCTTCATTCCTCAGTCCGCGGGAGGACCACCGCGCACTTTCGCTGTCAACAGCGCAGGAGAGTCTGCCACTCTCCCTGGAGGGCATCGCGACGATGGTTCAAGGGGGTGCGCGCGGCAGGGTAAATATCTTTTCGCCAACTTCCACTGCACCTCCTTCCCAGCAAAGAACACGATCAAGTCGCGGGATGTATGAGATGTTCATGCTTCGTGATGCAATCGTACGGGAACGGAAGGAAAAGGCACGTGAGGCGGCCTTGCGAGAAGAAATGTCGGAGTGCCGCGCCGTGCCGAGGATCAGTGCGATGGGCCACAACATTCAACGGGATAGTGATATTGTTGACCGGTTCGAACGAGTTCATAGAGAGAAGCAAAAGCTGAACGCGTTTAAGCAGGCGGAGCGGGAGCGAGACCAACAGCAGAGCATGGAGGGCTGGTTTGCTCCGACCATCACCAGCCTCGGTCGCCACACAGAGGGCCGTGCTGTACATCTTGCAGAAAACGTGCAGCGGAAAGAAGGGATGGAAAAGGAGCGCGAATGTCAACTTCTTTCCGCGTCACTGCGGCAACACCGACAGTCTGAAGATTTTGAGGAGCTGCGCAATTCGCCAATGATAAATCCTCACAGCTCAGAGCTGGTGCAGCGCGCGCGGAAGCGTGATGGGCTTCTTGGGGGCATGTCGCACCTTGAAACAATGATAGAGCGCGACCGTATGGCGAAGCTCGTCACGTGGGAACGACAGCAACTGCGCATTCTCCAGGACGTAACGCCGTTTACACCACGAATCACAGCGTATGCTGCCACGCTTCGGCGCAACGGCAATGTGGTTGAACGTCTCACAGCTGCTTCCCCGAGAAGAGAGCAACCTACATCTCCCTCAACTCGTAAAGCGGTGAAAGAAAGGAGCGTCACAGATGATCGGGGATCCTTTTGTGCTAATGTATCCCCACGGAGGAGTTGCCAGAAGCAGAAGCAGTATCGTGGGCAACAACGGCAACACCATTTTTTATTGCTCTCAATGGATGAGCGGCAGCGGCAGTATAATTTGCGCCGTGAGGAGAAGATTCGCTCGATTGTGGAGAAGGAGCGGCTGCTACAAACTCCCACAATTAACCCCGTGTCGGAGGCAATCGCCGCGAGCCTCCCTGTCTCCTCCACTGAGCGATTGACAACCGGCCGCACAAAAAGGGATAACAAGTCTCTGGAGTGGGGGAATGAAAAGAACATAATCACACCAAATCGATTTTCGACTGGATTGGGCGCCGAGGAGTACATGTCACGAAATCAAACCCCAATGAAGAGAGGAATAAAGGCGGCGACCATTACCGGAGGAAGAAGAGGACTAGGCGGTGGTAGTGCTGCTGCTGCTTCCTCACCATCAGTGTCGTTATCGCGTGGAAAAGGTGACGTCTACGAGCGAATGTGCCACTGGAAGAAGCTGCGAGACGAACGGGTACAGCGGCTGCGTAGTGAGCTTCAGGAAGAGACAAAACGTCTCCAGGAAGAACTACAAGCTGACGAGGGGATACAGGATGCGCGGTACTTGAAGTGTTCGCGCTCTGTTAAGAGAGCGCCTGATGGTCACACCACGCCCCGCAGGTTTGCCGAGGACATGGTGCCTGCTAACCCCCCTGTTGTCCTCTCCCTGGGAAGGGTTTGCACGGATCCAACTTAATACAAGTTCATCTAGTGGTTTACACCACTCTCCTCACTTTTTCTCCTTTCTGTTTTCCTCTCCCCTTCTTCACATTGTCGTAAATTCTTTTTTTTTAGGAGATTGCTTTCGTTTCATCCTCTCTTTTGTTTCGTATGACTTATTCTCCCGAGGAACGAAGGTATCGGCAATTTTTCTCTTAACTATCGTTGTTATCGCCCTTATTATCGTTTTTTTTTGGGGGGGAGGGTTGCTCTGTTCTTAAGTTCATACATAAGGATGCACCACCCTTCTCCTTTCTCTCATTATTGTTGTTGTAGCGTCTCGATACATAATGTGTGTATTCCTTTCCCCCTCTGCAGTCGACACTTGGGGTTTTGCAGCGGACCAATAAGCAGCTCCTGTACCTTGCACCACGCCTCCCTTACATCCTTTCTCAACCTGTTGCCGTCCCAGTAGCTTCTCCAAGTGAAGGGGGTCAAAGGAGAATAAGTAATTTTTAAAAAAAACGAAAGGCAATTGTAGAAACGAAATGGTAGAACCCAGACAGTCTGATTTTTTGGTAGATGAACAGACGCCGCAGCCTCCGCTCGAGTTACTGCAGAAGCTCCAGCTCTTTCGTACAGCAGTAGTTAACTTTATCGAATGGAAGAGCTTTGAGGAGGTTGTGAGGGGGTGCTATGTGCGTGTGCTCCTTGAGATGCGTAGCGAGGATGTGCGACGCGACAACAGCGACCATTACTACATCGCGTGCGTAAAAGGTGCGAGACGTGGACCAAAGTACTCTGGCTTCTCAGCGGACATGGCAACCACGGAGTGGCATATTGTGATAGAGCTTCCACCATGCTTTCGCGCCACACAGAATGGCAACGTGGTGCAGCTGAACTCAATATCAAACTCACCGTTCCGGCAATCCGAGTATCAGCAATGGGTTGAGATGACCCGCGAAGCGGGTCTGCCGTTTATGAGCCTGCCGCAGCTCCAGTTTCGTCTTGACATGCTGGAGGAGCACAAACAGCAGGCACTCGCCCCGGAGCTACGACGAAAGCGCTACGGAGAGGACGCGCAAACTGCTGAGAGGCGTGAGCGGGCACTCAACGCACTAAAGGAGGAAATTAGAGCTGAGGTTCTTAACACACACGTGCAGATGCCCACAATTTCTGAGTTGCAACAGCGTCCACTAGAACAGCTTCAGGAAATCGAGCGGGAGGTGCTAGAGTTGATTAGCCGGGTGCGTATGACCATCAATGAAAGGTCAAAGTGCATGATTTGCCACAGGCGTCTCTGCACTGTCATCTGCTACCCCTGCAAGCATCAGGTATTATGCAAGGACTGTGCTGAGCATATATACGGCAAATGCCCTGTTTCTAACTGTAACATTCCCGTGCAGGAAACCTTTGAGGCTTTTACCTCGTAGCAGGAAGACATCATCACTATACAAACCCTTTGGCTGGTGAACGTAACAGGCTGTGGTCTCTGCACCACCATCATCAACATCGCTATCGCCTATTAATGGAGGAGCCACAAGATGTCTAATCTGTACTCTTAAAGTAAAGAAATGTTTTTATCAAATCAACTGTCCTAGATCTCTACTGGCACTATTCTCTGCTTCTCCATGGTCAACACTGGAGAAAAGTGGATCATACTTTCCAACAGTTTTTCTCTCTGCTTTGTCACTTACCTGCAAAAATGTATGTGGTACTAAAGTATGGTCATGTCTCTTTCTGTATCAACAAAGGGAAAACCGTACGGTGAGGTGGCATACTTTTCTGCTCTCGGAAAAGAGGAGGGGGGAAGATGAGAATGGAGTGAGAAGAAAAAGGTGGTTGTGTGTTCCTCAAAGAAGATGTGCAGCAAACTCAGATGTCAATGTCTTTCGCTTTGTTTGTCTCTGTGAAGTTTTGTGTGTGTGTGTGCTCCTCTTGCTTCCGATGTCGCCTCTGTTTGCTTTGCATTGGGTGTATTTATTTGAACAGTATTTCTGTTGTTTGCATTCATTCTATTGTGTAGGCCTGTAGTGTTTCAAAAATTCTTTTTTTATATTGCTGACTTCCCGTTCTGTTTTTCTACATGTAGTGTGGATGCATCACGCTGTGGCCAGAGTCCATTTTAAACCCGCCACAGCACGGTACGTAGGCATAGAGGCGCTGCTTTTCTTGCCGCCAAAGCTGAGTGTCTCTCCTTGTGAGGACACAGCATTTAAGGTGGTAGAGTAGTGAGGGGTAACGGCACAGCCGCAGCATTGTTGCAGTGGATGCTACTAAATGCGTGAGTATATGCTGCATCAGCTTGGAAGTATAGTTGTTGTCCAACAGTTGCTGGAGTGAGTAGATTTTCTATTTTTTTTTTTCGGATGCAATAGCCCTGCTAGAATCGTAGTGGCTTTTTATATGAAGTCTGAAAATGCGCACAAGGCGCCGATCCGTGATCTGGGTGATTATGGTGATGGTGAGTCTGTGGCTCACGTCTCTCGTCACTTTTTCCTCTTGTCTTATTTCTCCTCTTCCTTTTACTGAGGGTAGAACGACGGTACATAGCGAGGTGGGGCAAATGGATAAACTCTTTCGCGCCGTGCCAAAGCATGAGTGGCCGGATAAGAGCGGTGTGCGGGCGTGCCAGGGTCCGGGCTGCGGTCGCGGGTTTAGTCTGCTCACCAAATCATCCAACTGCCACGGCTGCGGGATGGTGATGTGCTCGCAGTGCCTGGAGCGGAAGTTGACGCTTCCTGGCTCTCCTGGAGCTACACCTGTGCCACTCTGCCATGCTTGCGCCGTGAGTGTTTCGACAGCGCAGGCGGAATTGGAGAAGGCGTACCTTGAGCGCAATGGACTGCTTCAGATGTTGCAGGAGCATCAAGCAGAGGCAGAGAAGCTTCTCGGGTTGTCATCCTCTCTGCGCAGCGAGAACGAAGAACTACTGGAGCTCACGAAGAATCTCCGGGAGGAAAATGACCAACTGCGAATGGATAAAGATGTACTGAAATTTTCAATGGTGTCACCGTTCCACCACACAGCCAAAGGAGAACTGATGCCGCCGTTGGATACAACGGAGTCGTGTGGAGAAAAAAATAATACTAATACTACTACTAATACTAATACTAATACTACTGCTGAAAACGAAATAGCGAGGGCGCCAACCGCAGAGGAAAAGACATTGGGCGAACAACTCAGAAAGAAGCAGAAAATGTTGGATGTAAGGGATGCAACGCTACAGGAGGCGCTGAAGAAGGTGTTGACTGACGCTGCACATGTTGCAGCACAACGCGCACAGCTGCTTGAGGATGAGAAGAGCCTGCGGAAGCAACTTCTACGGGAGTTTGACGCAGTCATAGTGGAAGAGACTCAACGGTTGCAGGATGTACACTTGGAGGAGTTGGCTGCTATCGGCAAGCAGTTTGCTGAGTGGCAGTCAGACGCTAAGATTGCTGCAGAGGAGTCGAGATCGAGTGATGTGGTGGCTGTGCTGAAACGCGAACATGCGATGCACATTGCAAAGCTAGAGGACACGCACCAGGCTCGGGTTGCAGAGACAGAGCGTGCCACGAAGTCTGCGTGTAACTCTCATTGGAAGGAAGAAGCAAAGCGAGAGAAGCGCCTTAATGAAGACCTCCTCGTGCTTCAGAACGCCCTGAATGCCGTGCAGCGAAAACTCGTGGAGGAGCGGGAGCGATGCGCAGCAGCAGAGTCTGCTGTGAATGAGCTTTCGGGTAAGCTGCAGGATGAGCGCAGGATGCACACAGAGGCCTGCACAGAGCTGCGCGAAAAGCTTGAGAAGATGCAGCTGTTGGCTGATGTCGCGAAGCAGTGCAGTAACCATGATGCTGCCAGTCATGGTGATTATACCACAAGTGTAGCCCTAGAAGAGACAGCGGCAATAAGAACTACTACAGGGGTAGAGGTGTCGCAGCAGTTAGGTTCCGATCACATTATGCGGACAATGTGTAGTGTGCTGTCTGAATGGCGTTGTGTAGCTGATGTGCTGCTCAGTCATCACTGCGCGTCGCTCTCTCTTATCACACAGGCAACATCCACCTTATTCCATCTGTCGACAAGGATGCCGTCGGTTTCTATGTTGGACGTTGCTGTTGTCGGTGGTGACGACCGTGCTAAAACTATTGAGAAACTGAGCTGCGAACAGGATGATTCCCGTCACCTTTCAAAAGAGGCTGAGAATCAAGCAAGCGAGGATGCACAGAAGATAGGTCACCTCAAGCGTGGCATGGCAGACATGACAGAGGAACTGCAGCAGCTCCGTGAGAAGTTGTCTAGGACTGAAAAGGCGCTAGTGCGTGCAAGCAGGTTTGAGAGACGGCTCGCGCAACTCGAAAAACAACAACAGCAGCAGCAGCAGGAATCCTGCGTTTCTGTTGAGGGTGGAGACGGTTATGGTTGCCACTGCTGGAACACCTCGGCTCATGCATTTATTGCACGCATGGTTGGTTGTGTTAGCGTGTACTCGGATGCATGCACTCGCATCGTTGGTGATGCGTTGCTGGTGCATTACGACGCTGGGGTGCTGGCACTTCAAAAGGAATGGGAGATACGGAGCATGCTCACCCGGCGCAACGCGGTGGCCCTCGAGCACACTACAGCTAGTATAAAGGCATTTCAGGAAGACTTGATGCAACGTGAGGTTTTACTTAAACGCGCGGAGGAAGCGCTGCGTGCTCGTGAACGAGAAGTATGTATTCGCCACGGGCGCCTGCTGAAGGTCTCCATGGCGTTGCAAACTGTGGCAGCCCGCCTGCGTGAGCCTAACGTCAGTGAGTGGGGGAGCAATTTTAGTAACACTGGGCTGTTTTGATTTGTTCTGTCGGAGATCCTGTTTTTACCAAGGCTTTTTTTTCGTCGTGCAGTGTTATCGCATATTTTTTTTTTTGATGACCATTTTTTTTTTGTTTTTGTTGTCGTTGCAGCTGCACCAGCAGCCGCTTATTCGGTGCTGCCTCTTCCCTTTCCTGAGATGCTGTCCTTAAATACATATATATATATATATATATATATACATATATATTTCTGCTGTCGTACTGCTCCAACGAAAAAAGAATTGTTAGAAGAGTTCGTCTGCGTTCAACACATCTAGTTGCCACGCATAGTTGACCCGCGAGTTACGTGGTGAGACATGTCTAACTTCTCAAGGGAGGCGACAAACCTCTTGCGCGCCGCAGAGGATGCTCTTTCTGGCAGGCAACCCTCCATCACTTGTTTAAAATGGAAGAAAAATGACAGTGAAGGAAATTGGTGCAACAGTGGTGAGAAGAATGACTGCGACGGCACGATGCGCGCTGGAGGGAGTGGTGTAGAGCATGTGCTGGAGCTGCAACGACAGCTTCGTGTCGCCATGTCAGAGATTAGCAGCCTTCGTAGCGAACTGATGGCGGAGCGGGAGTCTCGCTCGCAGACACTCACTTCGATGGGGCGATGCTGGAAAGAAGAAGTGCTGTTGGAGCTCAAGACGGCAGAGCATCAATCGCGTCGTGCGCTCGCAGAACTTGAGGCGAATGTGCAACAGCAGCGTAAGGAAGACGAGACCGCGCGGGTGGTTATGCAACGGCAGCTAAGTGATGTTCTGCGCTCCACCAAAGTGCGTGAACGATCGCATTTTGATCAACAGGAGCGGGTGCAGGAGCAGCTGGACTCTCTTCGCGAACGGCTTGAGGCTGCAGTCGCTGAGTGTGGCCTGTTGCGTGTGGAGTCAACTCAGCAGCTTGAGAAGGAGCGTGCTACACTCGCACAGCGCCTTGATGTGGAGTTGTTACGCTATGTCGACATGCGCCGGGAGGAGCAGCGAGAACGTGAGACGTTGAAGCAGCAGCTCAAGGCTGATGTAGCTTCGTTCGGCCGGCGGGTGCAGGACCTCGTGGACGAAGCGTGGAGCAAGCATGTCACAGCGATGCAGCGCTCACTACGTGATCCCATAGATACATTTGAGCGCCAGATGTCGCGACATGGGGAAATCGTTTCCGCCATGGAAGTCAAAGTCAACGATTGCGCCAGCACCTGCCGTGCAGAGCTGCGGCTGCAGACGGCGACGCTGCAGGAACGGATTGCCGCTCTGGAGGCAGGTAACGCAGTGACAACTTCGCGCGTTGATCGGGCAGAGAGGAAGGCGGACGCTGCGCAGGAAGCCACGAGCCGCACGGATGCCGGTCTTGTTGTCGCACGTGATGTGGCCGAGCGCGCAGGAGCACAAGCGCAGCGAGCGATGGAAGAGGTGCAGCGAGCAGAAGACTCTGTGCGTGACCGTGACGCACGGCTCGCCCACTTAGAGCATCAATTGTCTGCCGTTTTAACGGTGGAAAAACTTCGAGTGGAAATCGAGAGTGTGCGACGAATGGCGCAGCGTGCTGAAAGTGGTGTAGATGCACTGCGACATGTGTGTGAGCGTGATGTGCAGCAGGCAGAACACTCGCGTCACGAAATTGACAATTGTACCGACCGCGTGAACGCTTGTGAGCAGCTTACTCACCGGCTGCAGACTGCAGTGGAGGCCATGATGGAGAGACGTGTGCCGCAGTTTCAGCAACGCATTTCGGCGCTGGAGGAGGCGCGTGAAAGTCTTGCTGCATCTGCTATGCGTGGCGATGATGTGGCACAGGAGTTGAAGCAGCGTCTGCAGACGTTGGAAGGCACCCTGCACGGCTTTAGTGAGCGAATAGAGCAGACAAGGCGCGATGTAATGGGCAGCTCACAGGCAGTGGCGACCCGTTTGGAGGCTGCGAGTGGCGCAGCGCTGCGTAGTGAGGCAGACAGTATGGCCGCTCGTGGCGAGATGGAGAGAGTGGAGCGACGCCTTTCCCAACTAGAGTTGCAGGCAAACCGCACCGCTGCTGACTGCCTTGTACTGCGCAGTGCCGCAGAGGAACACACAAAGGAAACCTCTTCGCTGCTTGAGCAAACCACAGCGGCAGCCGAACAATTAGTCACACGATCAGAGGCGAAGGTGCTGCAACAGATGCGGCACGTGGAAGGGACGTTTGCGCAGCGCGCAGACGAACTTGAGACACGAATTGAGGAGAACATAGAGAAGCAGCAGCGACAGAAACAAGGTGACAAGAGGCGCACTTCTGATGCACGTATTCCCAATGATTTGGAGTGTGTGCAGAAGGAACAACACCAACTTGCACGTGATGTGCAGGCCTGTAATGCGAGGATTGATTTACTGAAGAATGCCCTTGATGCAATGGGTGACACACTCGAGCGACGGTGTCAGGAATGTGTTCTGCAGCGCGACTGGAGGGTTCTGCGTAACTCAGTGGTGGCGCTCGAGACACAACTGCGTGCCGTTGTTGAAGACGCTGCAGTGCAGCAGCATAAGAGGCAGGAGGAAGAAAACTATCTCTCAAAGCTGCAACAGCCGAAGGAGCTCCTTAGCGAATGCTGCACAGAGTTGCAGGAGGGTAAACGCTCTGATCACATAACGGCAATTCATACATCTTCGTTATTATCATCGTCATCGATAACAATGGCAGCAGGAGGGTCAGAATCAAAGAGAGGAACCTATGGAACTCTGTCGGCGTGGGCGAGGGGGCAGCAGTCACCATTGGACGATGATAGTAAAGCGTCCTCGAAGGGGGTACCATCAGTTGCATCTGGCATTGATGTGGTTCTGCAGGCTCAACACAACGAATCACCCACTACGACCCCACACTCGCAGTCACTGACCAAGGCTAATGACATCAGTAGATCTAGCTCAGCAGAAAGTGCTTCAACCTTGCGCAGTCAGAGCCCCTCCTCGGGTGAAAATACAGCAGGCGAGTCAGTGACGCACGCGTGGGGTCCTACAGCACCCAGCGGTGCTTCTTCGACTGCATCGTCAAGCCGTGAAGATGCAGTGTCTGGTACTGGGAGCACGGCTCGCGACAACGGTGCGGAGATTGGCGGTTCACTCATGCAGCCGCCCCAAGAGTCGTCAAGCAGCACCTTCTCCGCAGAGAAGGACTCGCTGCAGGGACGGCCTAAAGACGACTGTAGTGGTCACCTCGTGGGTGGTGGGAAAAAAAGCATCACCGTGACGCCGTTCGCACCGAACGAAAGTGACGCCAACAGCGCTTCTGCCACTTCCGTGAAGAATGCAGCAGATATCGGTGATGATAATCAGGGGTCATCACCGAAGCGAGCCACCAAATGGTACGACGATTGGGACGATGACACCACTGCGAGTGATAATCCCGCTGCGCCTGTGCCGCCCGAAGGGGACGCGGGTGTTGCTGATTTGAGCTCTAACGACATCAAGATGCCGTTGAAGGCGGATAATGTTTACAGCGATCCACGCAAGGCTTTTGTCTCCGATGTCGATGGTGATAACGCTGTGAGCGATGTACAACATCATGATGCAGGGAATTCAATACCCTCATTAGACGGCTCATATAAGAAGGGCCAGTGTGCACAGTCTTCTACAGCGAAGCTCTTTACTAACTTTGATGACACAACATCAGAGGAAGGTGCCTGAGATGGTATTCTTGCTGCAGCGACACTGATTGGTACTCCTGCAACGAATGCATTTCTTCAAAAGCGCATGACATAAATTCCTGTATACAACCATGAAATCCCTGCTCGTATACAATTATATATATGCAATTAGATGTGTCTGTGAGGTAACGCGCAGTGAACGTGTTTTGACGCTTCTGCGAAGCGGGGGATGCTGCCGTTTGTCTTGTACTGTTTTTCATCTCCTTTTTCATCCTCCTTTTTGCTTTGTGGTTTACGCGCCAAGAGTACAGGAGAAAGTATTGATATACGCAGACGTGCACACACATATATCTATATATAGGAGAGAGGTGAAGCTGTTTTGTAGGCTGGGCCATGCACTCCACTGGTATAGCTGGCTGCTTACTGCTGCTTTATACGCCGTTTGCTGTCGCCTCGGCGGCAGCTCTTATTGTACACCCACAACTCCTAATAGTTGCGCTTATTGGTGCTGTCTTTGCCCTTATTTCTCTTTTTATGACATCTCTTTGTTACGTTCTGCTACAGCAGTGGGCATTTTCAGCGTTTTTCGTTGTTTTGCATGTTGTGGTTGTGGGTGTATTGCGCGTGCTGCTGTTACATTTGCTCTACCGTGCGGATTGCTTCGCGCGAGGTCAAGGACAGGTGCTCGTCGCTAGTCGTGCTCGCTTTGCGCTTGTTGGCGTTGCGGCAGGCTGTGGCTTCGGCGCAGTGTCTGCGTTGCGGGGGGCAGGGACACTGCTGGATGCCACTCAACGCCTCACGTTCTACACCAAGGGCACCGCAGTGTATGATTTGCACGTCTGCACACGATTACCCCTGCTGCTTCACAGTACAATACAGGCCTTCTTGCTGCTGATGTGCCAAGTGGCGTGGGCGGTGATGACCGGGCAAGCGCTGGTGGCGCTACAACTGTTGAAGCCGGAGGTGACATGGCGCCTTTGCGATAGATATCACTCTCTTCTATCTCGAAATGCTGATAATGCGACCGAGGAGGCAGAGCCGCACCACGATACTCAGTATGTGCAATTGAAGGACTCCCCACTGCCGCAGCAAAGCGACAGCGGAACAGTAGGGCGCCCATCGCCCGATTTGCATGTCATACAGAAAAGCGTGTCTTCCCCATCGCCAGAGCAGCAGCAGCAGTGTAGTATGGTATTGCAAATCAAGGAAGAGGTGGAATATCCGCTTCTGTGTGTACATAAGTTCGAGAATTGGGTGGAGGTGGGGGCAGAGTCAATGAACTCCACGTGTGAAACCGCAGAGAATGTGACGGAAGGAAGAGAGGGTGAGTCAGTACCTAATAATAATCTGCCACAAGCTGAAGAAGAGGAGCCGTTGCTGGAAATTCATGCAGCGACGTTATTGTGCAACAACTCACGAGCGGTGGTGCTAGCATTGTTCTGTGCGCCCCCTCTGCTGCATCTAATATTTTCACTTGTTTCGCTACTCAACTCTGGGGCCTACAATGACGAGTTGTTAGAAGAGGTGCCGCTGCGTGGCTGCATTGTTACATTGCCGCTTCAAGTCGTCGTGGCTGTACTATCGCTTTGGATAACAGTTATTGTGTTTTTTCATGAGCTGAATGGCCATGCGGAGTAGTGTTCATTCATCTGCTGCTGTTACTGGACAGAGCGCCCCAACACCAGACGACTCCTCGGCGCCACAAAGGGTGATGCTGGACTGCACCTGGAACACCGCTTGTATTTGTGGTGCTCTGCTGCTGCACTACAATGGCGTTGTATTTCTTCTTCGTGCACTTTTACCTCTTGCACTACGGATTTCTGCACCGACAGGAATAGGATAGGTAATACAAATAAGAATAGGTACGGAAGGGTTCTCAGGTGTAGAATCAACCAAAGCAGAAGTAGTCAGGGAGGGAAGGGGTCATGTCATTTCTCATGGCAGCTGTGGATGTTCCCACGGCAACGCAGAATGATGTAACGCCCGCACAATCCTCACTGACATCAACACATCATCAACAACAACAAAAGGGGGAAAGCAATAAGAGTCATAAAGAAACGCGGAACGTCATTTGCCAATTGGATGGTGGTGTATCGCCCCTGCGCACCGTTATACCGGCCTCCCATCTAAAACCAAAAGATAAAATGCTGCAAACTTCAAAATGCTCCAAGAGCCTCGGCCTGGTGCGGGCAACATCCCGGGGTGGAGATGAGGTGGTGAAGTCCCAGGCTCTCTTGGAACCTCTTAGCAGCTGTCCTAGTAGTAACTGTAGTGAGGACAGCGCGGATCATGTCGCATGCTCAAAGTGCTGCGCTGCTGGTGAGACGACAGAGGAGCCGACAAAGACGTGCATTTTTCTGCCGCCTGGGCGTCGTGGAGATGTGCTTGACTGCACCTGCAGACAACTTACGATGCTTCCATGCTTGCACCATCCGAAAGAGAAGCTGCAGCATGGCGGCGCCGCCAAGGAAGTGGCACGTGTACGGATGCTACAGCTCTCACATAACAACTTGACATCGCTCGAAAGACCGAAATCAGTTCAGCCAACCGTGCAGCCCCTCACACTTGCCGCCTTTACACGCGTTGTGCTACTTGATGTGAGTCACAACCAGATTGAGTCCCTCGCTGGTGTTGAGCTGATGTCATCGTTGCGCGTTCTGCGTGCCTCGCGCAACAGGCTTGTTAACCTCACACCGCTCTTCAACGCAACCTCTGCCCTGCAGCGGCACGGGACGCTCCGGGTTCTTGACGTCAGCTTCAACCACATTCGATCTATCACAGACGGTGATGCTCTCGAAGGCGGGGGTGCCCCATTGTGCCAACTGCGACGTCTTGTTCTTTCGTACAACTACATGACTACTCTTGATGATATTGAAGTGCTTTTCCCAAACGTGGAGGAGCTTCTCGTTGCACGCAATCAAGTGAGGGAAGCGCCGAGATCACTTCCGAAGCGAATCTGCAGCTTTGAGATCCCGCAGAATTATCTGGATGTCGCCGAACAGCGCTACATGGAGGAGCTGATACAGAATATGCGGTACCTTCGTAAAGTGAATTTCAGTGACCAGCGAATGTGGCCAGCAGATGCAGCTAGAAATGACGCGCATATCGGTGACGAGGCGGACAGGAGTAAAAGTGATGCCTACAATGATGAGGACTTGGATCCTGAAAGTGGTACTAATGCCAGTGATGCGGCAGACCGGATTTTTTCTTGCTGTTCTGATTCTGAGGGGTGCGGGGACGTTCAAATTGATCCAATGCCAGCAGCAAAAGGACCAGAAACTACGTGGAATGACAACTTCAAGCGAAAGAGGTCTCCATCTCCAAAAAAAGCTGCTGCGTTTGCAAATATTTCTCCCGCTGCAATGACGTGGCCTTCTTCTAATATTCGAAATGCAGTAGTGGATATCGGCTCCATGCCACAGTGCATGGATGAGGTTGTGAATGCCGCGGACTTTGCCTACGATTTCCCCCCTGCGGCGTCGCAGAGGCAGGGAAAGTTCGTAGATTGTCATGTAAATCAAGTTGACAAGGGGAGCCACCATAGTAGTACCCGATTCTATTCTTCATTGCACGGTTCAGTGTGCTCTTTTGCATTGCAGCAAGAGGATTTCGAAACGCTGATGGGGCATGGGGGGAAGGTGGAGGGGGGGGATATCGCGCAGGCGGATGCTGTTTCCATCTCTTTCTCCCGCCGTGTGGCGAAATATCAGCCATGTTTTAATGGAGCAAATGTTCGGGAGTGGCTGGTTGTTGAGCTTCGGGCCCCACTGCAATGGAGAGATGTACACAAGTGGCACACCGCTCACAGCTGTTGCGCATTGCGGCGCACGATGCAGAAGCGTATTGATCGTCGCCATCGAGCCCCCACTATAGTCACCAATGATGATACCGAAAAGCGAGATTATAGTAATGTTAGTGAGAAAAAAAAAACCCTGTCTGACCGACTGACGTCTTTTGAGTGCCTCGCTCCTCAGTAGGTCCTGGATGGCATTGGCACCGTAGCTTTATTCCCTGTTCCCTGCTGATGATAGTAATTTTGGAGTAGAGCTTCAAACACTATTGCCTTTGGTAGGAGCTGAAGAAATTCTCTGAGAGGTTGGCGGGTGTGTGAGGTTGGAGCGATTGAAGTAAATCAATAGTACGTGGAAGTTTAAAGTCGCGATTCGGCACACAGATGCAGCCCCTGCGTGCATGAACAGGCATACATATATATCTGCTGATGTATGTGTGTGTGTGTGTGATTCGTTGTTTTTTTTTTTTTTTTGGGGGGGGGTCTATTTTTCGTTTGGTATTTATGTGGTAAGCATTCCACTACTTAATAATTGAGTTGTACATGCGTTGGGATTCATACACGAGTACATTCATGATGTGGATGTGGCGAGTTTGAATGAAGTGGAAAGTATAGAAATGGTGCTGAGAGCGATGCGAGTGTCAGTTTGGTCTTATCGTCGCGGGGTGTTTTTCTTCGTCTCGCACACCCTCTCTTGCGGTGCCGCCCCCCATCGTGTCTTGCATGAAACATCATGTAATATTTTACACATGGGTCGTTCTGTGCGCACGTATTTCTGAATGAGTTTGTTCTGACGGGTGACGATTCGGTGGGCTCCTCTTCTCTACACTCACCGTCTCTGCTCTGCTGCTGCTCTTTGCTTTTAAACAACAACAAAAAAAAAAGTTTCCCTCGCCCATCAGTCAATACTTCGCAGAAAGAATATATATATATATATATAGCGACAGCAACAGAAACAAGGAGGGTGCTGCAAAATAATGTGGCTCGGCGGAGCGCTGCAGATGATAGCGGCATTTATACTGCTGGCGCTTTGCCATTACTTTGCCGCTGGGTTTCTCCCCATCGCGGATTGCGACGAGACGTTCAACTTTGTGGAGCCAATTCACCACCTGTTGTACGGCAGTGGACTGCAAACGTGGGAGAATCCCGAGTCGTGTGAGATGCACTCGTGGCTCTTCACGTGGTTTTACGCTGCACCGGCTTTTCTTGTCGCATGGATGCCAAGTTTGCGTAAAATCGATGTGTACTTTTTTATCCGCATCTTTCATGGTCGTGTGGCGTGCATAAACGAGCTATTCCTCGTGTACAGTGTCTGGGCAACATTCTCCGGCAGGGCTGCGGTGGTCACATTTGTGCTTCTGCTGCTCAACTACCCAATCACGTACGCTGCCGCGAGCGCGCGGCCCACGAGTTTTGTGATGACCAGTTACTTCATAGCATTAGGATGTTGGATACGCACTGGTCGCTTTAGCAACAACAGGAACGGTAGCAAGACGAGTAATACTAATGATATCATGGAAAATGGTAGCTGCAGAGATGCTGATAATAACAATAATAATGCCTTTGGTGCTGCCGCGTCTCACTTGATCGCGTCGGTGAGGATGCGGACCAATTCAAAACATGGCGCCGTCTTTTTCACCATCTTTTTCGTTCTTCTTGCTTGCCTAGTCGGTTGTCCATTCACAGGACTTACTGCTCTACCGGTTGTTGTTGATCTGCTGCTGCGTTTTCCGAGGGTTTCTGTGCTCTCGCTATTGCTATCACTCATCCTTCTTGTCCCGCTGTCGGTGAGCCTCGACGCGCTGCACTACCGGCGCATGACGTGGAGTATATGGAATCTCCTGCGCCACAGTCTGCTGGCGAGTGATGCGGAGCGCAGGCCGGAATGGAACGGTGTCGAGCCGTGGTACTACTACATTAAGAACATGTTGGTTAACGCCCAGCTCCTCCTTCTCAGCGGCCTGGCGGCCCCCCTCGTAATTCTCTTGCAGCCATTATCGTCAGGAGAAGAAGATACTTTACCAGCGACGCAGCCAATTCCAAAGGGCGTGCGCAGGAGATGTGGGAACGGTGTGGCTGGAGGGGTAGTGAGGGAAAGGGAGGGCGGGGGATGCGAAACATGGAACATCGTAACAG
This sequence comes from Trypanosoma platydactyli, assembly GCA_030849675.1. Lineage (NCBI taxonomy): Eukaryota > Euglenozoa > Kinetoplastea > Trypanosomatida > Trypanosomatidae > Trypanosoma > Trypanosoma platydactyli. The sequence goes on along the minus strand of JASANU010000804.1, from coordinate 29,020 downwards.
GACGCGAGAGCAGGGGATCAGTGATGCTCCGGATGCGGGCACTATTTCCTCTGTCGCAAGAGAAGTTCGGCGCTTCTATAGGGCCGTTCTCCCCTTTGTCGACACCGCGCTCGTTAGAGGTGGCGGCGAGGACGGCAGTATCGGCGACGAAACAAGAACAGCCCTCGCGGGTCCGTATGCTGTTGTACATCTCCCCATTCTTCCTTAGGTGCGCTTTCTGGCTGGCCGTGCCGCACAAAGTTGAGTACTTCATGACTCCGGTGTACCCCTTTCTTGTCCTTGCCGCCGCGCTTTGCTTCACGCAGGTGTTCTTTCCTGGCAACCTGCCACAGCCAGTAGTGGCGAACTCATCACTGACACCTGGATGGAGAGTCAAATTAAATGGATCTCGTCCTCGGCGTGTGGCTTCACCGCATTCGTCACGGTGGCTTCCCTTTCTCGGCTCCGTGCTGCTGCTGCTCTTCGGCGCCGTATCATTCTCACGTAGCATTGCTATCTACAGCTTTTATGCAGGCCCACAGCGGCTGCTGTACGACAACTACGCGGTGCTTCAGACCGCCGCAACACAAAAAATGGAGCTCCAGGCGGTGAAGAATTTCAGCTCCGATGACAGCACGCCGGTGCAGTTGTACACACTATGTATGGGCAGTGAGTGGTTCCGCTTTCCTTCATCTTTCTTTCTGGATCGGAAACGCATACGTGTGGCATTTATCAAAAAACCAACCTGTGGTGAAGGGCCTCAGTGTCATTTTTCACATCATGACACCGGCGAGGCGTGTTGCTGCGGCGTCGCTGGTGTAAAGGTCCTAGACGGGACACTGGAATGCCCGTACGTATCGGATGTGGCAGTCGACTGTGACACCATTCTTGGCGTTGTTGACTCCTCTGAACCGACTAAATCGACAGAATATCCGCGTGATGTCTTTACGCACCCGTTCCCAACCTCCCAATGGCTGCTGGATGTAGAGCGGACGCCGGTGTGGTGCCGTGTGTTGTACTACCCGTTTGGGATTACCGAGCACTGCGCAGTGTGGTACCGGTTGGAGCTCTTGAGCAAAAGCCGAGTTGTTACTGTTGCTGCTGCTAACCCAAACTTCTAATGCTGGCGGTACTGATTGTGGTGGCCAGGGAAATCTGTGATGTGTGTCTTGCAAACAGGTGCGCGCGCCAGTGGAATGGAGCCAGTCACCATGTCTGTGTTTCTGTATCCGTGTCTCCCTGTGTATTTGTGTCCTCGCTGTCTGCTTTTTTGGATTTGGTCTTGGCATGTATCCATGTTGCAGTTTGCAGAGACGCGCAGATACATATACATACATATATATATATATATACATATACAGCTAGATATATTTCCTCTTTTCCCAGATGGGGCGCCGGTCGGCTACGCGAAACGTGGCTGCTGTGGCGATTCAGCGATGGCAGCGTCGCCGTTGCGAAGTGAAATATGCAATGCGATTGCTGGGAATCCTGCACGTGATGCACCACGAGGCGATTCAGCACGAGGTGTTGGTGCCGCTCCTGCAACTCCTGGAAGAAAAAACCGCGACAAGGGCAACGGAAGAAAGCGAAGAGGCTTTTCCCTACGTTTTGGAGTTGCTGCTGGAGGTTGCCGTCGAGTACGCGGAGCGGCTTCACACTGAGAATTACACGCGGTCTCTTCTTTTGGACAGCTACGCATCGCGCCTGCGCACTGCCACCGCGGCGGCAAAAAAGGCGATCTATCAGCACAACTCCATACGGCGTCTGTCGATTCTTCCAGATGTCATGTTAGAGGAGCTAATGAAGGATGTGGTATCCTCTGCGAGAGCCGAAAATACGCAAAAGAAAGTGCAAGAAAAGTTGACATGGGCGCAGCAGGCAGCGCGGGCTGCGCGACAGTGTCTTGGCGATGCGGGTGCTGCGTTGCTCTTCAGCCACCTTAGCCGACCTCCGGACGGGGTAGAAACGAGAAGCACGCGACCATTGCGGTGGCACCTGCAGCGTATGTTGGTTGACACACGCGGGGTACCGCAGTCTGCGCACTTTTTTTTCGATAAAACGCCTGGTGCTGAGCATCCGTCGGCGTTTGGCGACAAGGATGATACTGTCACATTGTGCGACGTGCCGCCACTTCCAGAGCGGCCCTTTACGCGGGCACCCCCGCCGCTCGCTGATGGTACTGCGACAGACCTGTCAGATGTGGCACGAAGAGCGGATACAGAAGGCGTCGGAATGCAGCAGCCTCACAGTGAGGGTGAGGTGAAAGACGCCACGTCTTGCAGTAATACAAACAGCAGCAGAACGGACGATGAAAGTGGCAGTGACGATGATTACGACAACGATCGGTATTACGCCCGGCAGCAGGAGCGGCATCGCGCCCGTGTCGCGCAGCTGATGATGCTGCTGCACATGGATGAGGCGTCATCATCGCTTCTTCTGGAGGAAATCCCAACTAAGGCTGATGCCGCAACTGTGGAGGCAGCGATGGCCACGGAAGCGGCAGCGCAGCGCGCAGAAGAAGAGGCAGCTGCACAGAAGTCATACATGGAGCTGTTTGGTGAGGTGAAGGATGTCTTGTTTCCCGTCTTTGTTTCTGGAATGGAGAAGACGAAGAAACGAGGAGTAGAGGTCACCTTCACTACCGCTCGTGGGTCTGTCGCAGCTGCCACCCCACCTTGTTGCATTGTGTGTGAGTTGTGTGACGAAGTAGAAGAGGTTGTCCTCTGCTGTCATCGCTGCGGCAATGGTGTGCACCTTGGGTGTGCCGCCGCCGTCGTGGATGGCGCCCCACGTTGCTCATCCTTCTGCCGGTCGCCCTAACGGCGGTGAAATACCGCAGACACCTCCATGCTGTATATATATATATATATATATATATATATACGCCTAAGAGTGCACACATCTGAGGAAAAGAAAAGATAAGAAGCCGTTTGTCTCGCCTCGCAATGCATTCCCGGTCAGATCACTGCCACTCTTCCGCGGCAACTGTTCTCATGTTTCTACTTCACTCCTGTTCTCTATTTTTCTTATTTTTGTTTTTATTTTCTTTCGCCTTTCCTCATCTTTTCTGGTGTTATTGTTGCTGATGTTGGTGATGTTCCTTTTTTTTTTTTCTAATGTCTCTCTTCTACTCTCTCTTTCTCCCCGTTTGTGTATTCCACCGCTGCAGCAGCACCCGAACAGGACGAGGGTAAAGAAGAAGGCGCACAGATACGCTTCGGGAAGTGCAGTCTTAGCAGGTGTGGTTGTGCGGAAAGGGATGAGCGACGCCCTTGCCATTCTTGACGGTGCTGCTGCCGCTGTCTCGTCGCTGATGATGCCAGACGGGCCAGACAAACTGGTCGCCTTCTTGCGTGGCGATGCATGGGAGGGGGTTCCGTCCATGACCGCCGCTTCTTCTTCTTCTTCCCGCGCTGGTGATGGCGATCCCAATTCGGCGCCGCAACTTCTTCCAAACATGCTGGTGAACTGCTACAATTACATACCCCTGGCGATTGCCGCGGATGTATCGCTTGTGCCCGTCTCGTTCACCTCGTCCTCATCATCGGGAGAGCGATCAACGCTCGTGCAGAACTTTGAGAGACATGAATTCCACGTCTTCAGCGTCAACTTAATGCCGGAGACTCACACCAGTGATGACGACTCCCTGCGATTGAATGAACGATTCAGCAACAGCAACAGAAGCGCTCATGCTGTTCGCCTGAATTGCATGCATGCAGTAAGGGTATGGTGTGATGCATTGTACGCAGAAGAAAAAGAAAATGAGTCACGCCGCCGTGATTCAATTACTGCTGCCAAACGCAACCGTTACGAGAAGCACCGTCAACTTGGCGCTTCTGCTGCGGTGAAAAATGTGACGCATGGTATCATGGGCGCGCGCCTGCGACGCGCTCTTTTTATTATCTCGTGCTGCGGCAGCGGTGGCGGGGGTGCCGTCGGTGCCGGGTCCACCGACCGCTCCCGTCATCCACGTGATACACTCCTGCTGTTGCTGTTGCACGATATAAGCGCCATGGCAGCACTTTGTCATGCCAGGCGGTCTACTCATCGAACACACATACGTTTTGCAGTTCTGCTTCTTCCTGACGACCTTGTGTACGGAGGCGCGCTTCTAGAAGAAGCTCTTCGTAGGCCGGTCTACCGCGACTACTGCGTGCGCTTGTTTCGTGGAGCCGCGTCAAACACTGCGCAGCAGCACAATGATGGAGGGGAGATTGACTCATTCCTTCGACGCCTTGAGTTATGGATGGTCACCCCGCCCATTCTGCCTGTGAATGAGAATGGAGGTTCTACTGGTGGGGACGAAGGAGAGCAGCTGCAGCGGAGGGAAGCTGTGATAGGGGAGGCAATGCGGCGGCGAGAGTCAAATCTCTTTTTTGTGCGCCGTGACAATCTGTCACTTTGTTGCTTTTTGCGGGAGGCACTCCGTCGATTTCCTGTCATCTTGCACCCAATAGCGCTCCGGCAGCTGCAGTCGCTGTGGGCTTCAAGGCATCAGCTTTCAGATGTTGTGTTGGGATTTCACACTCTTCTATGCCCATTTGCGCTTTTGTCTTCCAAGCAGCAGCACTATCGCAGCGGTTCCTTGGAGTCGGTAGCAGTCGCAGCAGCGGGTAGCGTCCCTGACAGCATTTGCCGACTTTCGGACAGCATCGATCTCCTCAACGCACTCCTCGTGGCCGCTGGGCAATGGGCGGATGGGCACCCGCTAAACGAAGCGGTAGCGTTCGCCGTCTTGTACGAAGACCTCGTGTGGAAGCAACCGTCTCGGCTGCAGCGTGTGCCGGGGGTGGTAGATGTGTTGCAGCGTCTCTGGCACAGACAACATAATGAAGGTGATGGTGGTAGAAGTAGTGAGGTGATCACACAGGAGGCGCTGACTTCTTGCGTTCCTGTTTTCATGCCGAGCAGTGTGCTGCAGGATAAGTCGTACCATTTCCTCCCGCATGAGCGCGCTGAGGGGGGCGCGAGGGAGGTGGTGGTTTTGCCTGCTGCAATGGCGGCGTCCGCAGCGAATTCGTCGCTCACATCGGAGTTGCTGCACGCTGCACTCACGGCCGTGCTGCCACCGCAAGAATCCCTTGAAGAACTACAGGGCGCCGTGAAACGTTTTCGTTCCAGCAGCGGCGACGGTGAGAGGGACAGGGACAGCAGTGATCCTGCGCAGAGTTGCTGCTTAGCTGCCAACAATTTCTTTAGTCCCGCGATTCCAGACTCTACGCGCGTGCTGCATGTTCTCTGCGCGCAGGCTCTGGCACGCGTGAGCACCAGAAACAGGTATGTTCCTCTTGCTGTGTTGCAGCGTGTGTGCCAAATATCTGACGAGACACTTGTTCGGACGCTGACGGAGTTGCAGCTGGTGGGAATGGTGACAGTGAACGCACAGGAGTTTAAGGCGAAGTCGCTGCTTTGTGGCTAACGGCTTCTCTAGACCCCACTTTTTTTTTTTTTTCTTTTACTACGTACTATATCTATACTTGAGACGCCTCAATAATTATTCTCGTCGTTGTTGGCGTTGCACTGTGCATGCACTCTTTTCTGTGCATTCTTTGATGCACCATTCTGGGTATGCTTAATAAATATATCGTAATGCCCTTTGTCTCTTCTTTTTCTTTGCTGCTCGCGCATACTTCTGTTTGGCGCCGTGGTGCGCATTTGTGACCGCACGTTAACGAATTGAGGGAGGGGGGAGATAAAGAAACGGAAAGTAGTGCAAGTGTGCCCGTGGACTTGTGTTTGATAGGGCGAAGGGGGGAAGCAGAAGGTGTTGGAAAACGGGATGGTCAACGCCGGTGGAAATGCGTCTTCGTGGCACTACCTGCGGACGGTGCCGCCACAGCAGCAGCGGATGGAAATCCTCATGGGGACAGCGTACCCGCCTCCCCGTTTTGTGCAACGCTGCCCACCCCAGTTGACGCGGCGGCTGCAGGTGGTGAATTGTATCAAGAGGCGAGTAATGTGTGTCAGCGAGTGTCTCCTGTTGGGAAATCACAGGCTCACGAACAGGCGGGCTCTTGGGCACACCATTGTGCGCAGTGTGTTCCAGGTTGCATACACTGAATCCAGGCGTGACATCTTCTTACCTCCACCGCAGCCAGGTGACTCTGGCACTATCTCGTATGCTGACACTATCGCAGGCATTGTTATAGCGCATGTTGCAGGTTCCGCTGATCCATTGATATTTACATCTCTCTTGTCCTGCTTTCTTGCGTATGGTGTTGACTTTGCACAGCCACGCCATGATCACCAGAGCGCAGGCTCGTCAGAAAACGGAATCTGGACCTCTCCGTCTTTAGCATCGCTGGACTCCGCGCTATGGTGCCTGCACGCGCTGGCGTTAGATATTTTTGGTCGCATCATCATACAGCTGCATCGGCTGGAGGAGAAGCGGGGTGGAAAGGAATACGAGAAGGACTTATCAACGCTGCTGCATCTGTTGCCGAACGGTCATGCTTTACTGTCACTTTTGTGGTTTTTCGCGGAGGAGAGGCCAGATGCTGCCGATGCTGATCCCAATGATTCCTCTGCACCATCTGTGGATGGGGCAACTCTCACTGACGTAACGACCAGTGGTGACGCACCAGTACCATACACGACGACGTCGTTTCACTCGCTATTTCGGTGGAAACACTTTAATTCCATTTCCATTGCTGAGGCAATGAATAGAATCTTCGCCACAGCAGGGCATGTGCTCAGCGACGTTGGCCTCAAGTGGAGTCTTAACGATGAGGAGAACATTGCGACTGTTTTTGCGAACTACTTTGAGTGCTATAGCGGCCTTGGGCTTGGCTTGCGTCTCGCAGCACAATACTGCCGCGACTTCCCAGTGCTCTATGAAGCCGTTAAGGAATGTGGAGGGAATACATTCAAGTTCTCGCAGTTGGTGCATTCGAAAGTCGTATGTTTACCGGCACGGTCGCAGAAAGATGCAGAACGGGAGCGATCCGTGTTTTACACTCCTGATGCTGCAAGGCAGAAAAATGAACCCGGAAAAAGAGAGATGGCGGATGACACGGTGCCCATATGTGCCAACAGCAGCAACACCAATGGTGACACAGTTGTTTCACATGCAATGCTCCCGGGGAAACAGCAGCACCACTATGCAGCGGAGATGAAGGCAGAAATAGAATTAACTTCCTCTTGTAGTGCATTTATTGGTCTGTATAACGTGGGGAACACCTGCTTCATTAATAGCTTTATGCAGCTGCTCTTTGCCGCAAAACACTTTCGCATGGAGCTTGTGCGAGAAGCGCTTCTTTACCTTGTGGATATGGATAAGAAAGGCTGCCCCGAACCAGGTGTCGCTGATGACATCAGCGATAGTGGAATCGATTCGAGCCAATGCTCTCTCACTTCCAAGAAAGTGGCCATTGCTTCTGCACTTCTTCTTGCTCAAATGCAATGGCGGTTGCGCCATGGCTACGGTGCAATAGCTATCGACACAGTGCTCCTTCGGGGTGTGCTGCCAGAACCACTGAACGATGGCTGCCAGCACGACGCCTCGGAGTATGCCAAGGTGGTGTTGGAGCATCTCGACTATTTTAGCGGCTCGATAGGAGCGTGTGATGAGCCCGAGGACCTTCAGCAGCAGCAGCAGCAGCAACGGCAGTCGGGGCAGGAGGTTTCTCTCTCTGCACACCCTGTTGCCAGCACGTCGAGTGACAATGATGCCATGGCTACCGTCAAGAGTGTTTGGGGTAGTCAGAAAAAGCGAGTCACTGTCGTCGCTAGATGGTTCGGTGGGTTCTGCGCCTCTTTACTGGAGTGTCAGCGTTGTCACTGTATGCGAACGAAACTAAGTCCATTCTGGGACATCAGCGTTCCGTTGCGCCGCGAGGGAGGAGATGGTGTGCATGCAAATGCCGATATGATCGTTCTCCGCCCGGAAGTGGCAGTGGTGGAGAGTGAAGAGCTGGCGCATGTGACAGATATTGTGAAATCGGAAGATGGACATGTTGCCGTCACGAAATATTACACATCTGCGGACGATGATTATGGTGCTGAGGTGTCCGACGATAGCGTTGACGAGGGGAGGAGTAACAAGCACAAGCAGAGGAGGACAAGTAAGGAGGATGAGACGACAAAAGGGGCGATGTTTTATGGACCACGGCAGCAAAATTTTGTTTGCGCCAGTTCTAGCATATCATTGCAGCAGCTTGTGGACCGTGTGCTTAACTACCGGGATCTCTTTGAGATTCTTCAGGGTGACAACGCGGCGTACTGTGAGTCGTGTTGCAGCCGTGAGCCCGCGTTGCTTCGCGTTGCTATGCACGCCACCTGTAGCCCTGGGGCGGCTGTTTGTGTTGCCGATGATGAAAAAGAGGAGGAAGACGAACAAGAAGGGCGGCGGCGGCACCACGAGAGGGAACTGCTGGTGAACGAAGAGGACATTGAAGGAGTGCCGTTCTACTTAACGCTGCAGCTGAATCGCTTTCAGTACACCCGGGAAAGTGGCCAATACGAGAAGCTGATGGATCCGGTGCGGTTGAACGAGTACCTCAATGTCCCAGTGCGGGTTGTCGCAGGTCAAAGTCGCCCCGAAGTTTTCAATGAGGATGATGTGAACAGCAATGGATACAACGACGACGACGACGACGGTGGCGGTGGCAGCTGCACAGTTATACACAAAAGTGTACGTTATCGGCTTATTGCCGTGTTGGTTCACAGCGGCCCCACACCACGCAGCGGGCACTACTTCTCATTGCTGCGCCTCCCCTCGGATGTAGAAGCGGCAGCGGATATGGGTGCGGGGATTGCTTCTGCGGGAACGGGCAGCCACACGTGCGGCTCGTGGGTGCTGGCAAATGATTCGGTAGTGTCGCCATTGACCGCTGCGACCGTCGAAGCTGTTCTCTCTGGAACAGGCGGTGTGTTTAGTCACCTCGAGACACCGTACATCATCCTCTACGAACGCTGTTGTAACATTTGTCACCCAGCCCCCGAGGAGAATATTCTCTTCCCTAGAAAGATTGAAGAGTTCTTCCAAATGTTACTGCGGGAGAGCATGGCCACTGCACGAACATCTGCAGCAGTACCTGCTTTTACCGGTGGTGGTGGTGATGATGAGGAGGATGATGATGATGGCAACAGAAAGTCTTTTGGCACTGGCGCCTCGTCCTGGGGTGGTGGAGGCCCTATATACTGAGCGACGTCCCTTCCCTTCCCTTCCTTGCAGTGTCAGAGGGCCCAGCGTCTAATGTTCGTATTTGTCTGTTGCTTATAACTTAGTGTCTGTTCCGAAATTTCCTTTTGGTTTCTGTTCTTCTTTGCCTGTAGTACGGTGGCTAGTAACTACATCTACCCGATTGATTCTGCAGCTCTCCTCTGACACTTTATGTTCCATTCTGCATGCCTCCCACCCACCCCTCCTATGCACATACGTGCACACAACCTCTACTTCTCTTTTCCTCTTTCTTTCTTTTGCTGCTTCACGCGGCCAGTACCTTAGACTCTGCTTTTCTGCCCCTCATGGGCCTCCTGTCTTCAAGCATTTAGAAATCTGGTTACTTGAGGGCATTTTTCCTCTTACTGCCGCTGTTCACACACATATAGACATCGCCACATGTCACACTTTCCCACGTCGTCCATGAAGGGACGACGGGGTCGAAGGATGGTGCCAAGCGGTAGGTATGTAACTGGGAGTCGTGACGACGTAGTGCGGATGGAGAACAGTAGCACCGAGGCACTTCCGATGAGGCCTGTCGTAACACCGGTGATGTTGGCCGTGGCGCTTTGCAGCAGAACGGCCGAGGCTGTTAACGGCTTGCTGTCTCCCCTGCTCATGTGAGTGTTGAATGGTACGGTGCACACAACCGCTCCTGCATAGCAGGTAGAGCACTTGGGAGCTCCTACGTTTGTGGCGTATCGGCACATCATGACAGTGCCGATACCCCTATTCTTGTCATCTCGCTGGAAAACTGGTGGGACATGCAGCACATCACATGTTTCCTTTTAATTTCTCGCGCTGCCGAAGCTGAACGTCAGTGAGGGCGAAAACAATGGTAAAGTCGTAGGGTGGTTGACGGCAAAGAAGCGACTACAACCGTCGCGAATGATGAATGCAAGGCTTCATTGCGCACCACACGAGGGTTGAGAAGGCACATGTGGAAATACGAAGGAACGAAGGGATTTTGTGTGGATAAGCGCATGAAATATGACAGATTGGTGAAATAAGGAGTAATGTGTTTCAGTCTCATGTAAAGACACGGAACAATCCATCTAGGGAGCGGGCAGCTGGCGCAAGGAGTGAGCGTCGTATGGCTAACATGAAGCGGCGCAGGTATCGTGTTTTCGCGGGCTGACCGCCCACTGCACCTCTTGCGTTGTCTTTTTTCTCTTCCCTTCACACACACACACACACACATATATATATATATATATATATGTATATATATATATATATATATTGTTGTCGGTGTTTTCTTTTGGGGGTATCGGTAGCTGGGGAGCTGAGTATCATTCGATGTAACACCGGGAGATGTTCAATTGAAGCGATGTGTGGAAAATGTTGTGCCTCTTATACAGTGTGGCTACTGCCAACGCCACCGCCACTATAACCGACTCATGGCGATGCCGTCTATCACGCCATGGTGCCAAATGCGTCAAGTGCTTCGTATTTGGTGGGAAAACTGGGCAGCAACGGCGTTCTTCTTCTTATGAAGGGTTAGGGAGGGACCGCCTCCTGTGCCACGAGACTACTTATATTTTATTATTGTTATTATTTTCTTCGTCGAATGTTTTATCGCTTTATTTATTTTAATATCGCTGCTCCACAGACGCACTTGTATGTATGTAAGCCCATGAACATTCGTGCGCATGTCTGTATGCGTCTTGCATCATGTCTTTGTCTTCAGAGTTCTTCCTGCTGTCACCACACTCTCGTCCGTCCCGGTTCCACTCGGTGATTTTCTTTTCGGACTTCTCCCCCTTCTTTTTGTTTGTTTGGGGCCGTGCGCAAGTGAGTAGGAGAGGACAAGTCAGAGTATTTCGCGAGAGATATCCATCAGAGGCAACGCAAGAAGAAACACCGGTAGCAGTAGCGGAAGAAGGGAGTGAGAAGGCAGAGGGAATAAAAATAGAAAGGCGGTAAAAGAATGGCCTCCGTTCTCGCACAACCAATCGCCGTTGCAGTGGCGACAGGAGGCGGTCACGGCGCACACCAGCTCAGCTTGTACGAGGAACACGAGCGGCTCGTAAAGAGCATTCAGAACCTCGAGCTGAAGACGATGATCTGCAAGACAGAGACGCACCACCTGAAGCGGGAAGAAAGTGCGGCAGAGCAGGAGGTAAAGCGAATTCAGGCGGTGCCTCTCGTTCTTGGCAATTTTGTGGAAGCGGTGGACGCGGGGCGTGGCATCGTTGGTGGCACGTCTAGCAGCAATTACTATGTTCGCATTCTCAGCACGCTAGACAGGGAGCAACTGAAGCCAGGTGCAAGCGTTGGTCTGCACAAGGGTAGCAATTCCTGCGTACAGCTTTTACCCAACGAAACGGACTCCACCATACATCTTATGCAAAAGGAAGACAAGCCGAGTGTAACATACAGCGAGGTGGGCGGTCTTGACATTCAGAAGCAGGAGATCCGCGAGGCAGTAGAGTTGCCTCTGACCCACGCGTCATTGTACGATCAGATTGGCATCGACCCACCCCGTGGCGTTCTGCTGTACGGCCCTCCCGGCACCGGCAAAACAATGCTTGTAAAGGCGGTAGCGCACCATACGAACGCCTCCTTCATCAGCGTCGTCGGCTCCGAGTTCGTGCAGAAATACCTTGGCGAGGGCCCGCGAAAGGTGCGTGATGTGTTCCGCCTTGCACGCGAGAACGCGCCGTCGATTATATTCATCGATGAAGTCGACAGCATCGCAACAAAACGCTTTGACGCGCAAACGGGTGCAGACCGAGAGGTGCAACGTGTGCTGGTGGAGCTCCTCACACAGATGGACGGCTTTGACCAAACAACCAACGTAAAGGTCATCATGGCAACGAACCGGTGGGATACACTCGACCCCGCGCTGCTACGGCCCGGGCGACTTGACCGGAAGATCGAGTTCCCGTACCCTGACCGACGGCAGAAGCGGCTTGTGTTTCAGGTCTGCACAAGTAAGATGAACTTGTCGCCTGAGGTCGACCTCGAGGAGTTTGTCACGCGGCCGGAGAAACTGAGTGGTGCAGACATTCGAGCCATTTGTCAAGAGGCAGGAATGCTCGCAGTGCGAAAAAACAGATACGTGGTGCTTCCCAAGGACCTGGAGAGTGCGTACCGCACCGTCATTCGAAAGACAGGGGACGAGCGATATGACTTTTATTCGTAGGAGCAAAAAAAAAAGAATGAGCGTTCGTTGGTATTATTATTGGTGGTGGTGATGATGATGGATGGAGATTTTTTTTTTGGGGGGGGGGGGGGAGATCAACGGATGAATTGCTGAAGTCAGTGAGCGAGAGAGGCAGGGGAAGAGTGGTGGAAACAGACGCATGCATATGCTCACTATTACTAATGTTATTTTTAGTACAACTGCTGTTTTGTTTTTCTTTTCCCCCTTCCACCTCTGACTTGTTTCTTCTCAGCGTTTTTTTTTTCTGTTTCTCTGCTCACCTTATTTTGTTCTTTTCACCATCCCACATCTCTTTTTTGCTCTGGGCCGATGGTGTGCAACTTTTTTTTTTGTGTTTGTGTGCGTCTCTTGTTTTCTCGCGTACCATTTGTTTCCTCATGCATGTTTTGAAGCGAGGAAGGAGAAAAAAGGGAGCGAGTTCTGCAGATGAAGGGGGGAATCATGCAGAAGCAGTGATCATGGAGGCGGGGCAAAAGCCAACCAATGGTGGATCATGTCGATATGCATCGTGTGTCTCTCTCTTTACTTCTCTTTTGTTTTCGCCTTTTCGGTCACTGTCAGTCTGTCTGTCTTTCTGCATATACCCGTTTCTCTTTTTTTTCTCCGCGCTTCTCCCTCCTTCTGTTTGTGTGAATGCCACGGAAGCTATCGCTGGCGCGTACGGCTTTCGCTGCCATCGCTCTCAGCTCTTATTTTCGATGTTGTTGATCCGCTCGTTTCCCGTAAAATGATAATTTCGCCCAATGGTGAAAGTGAAGAAATGGAGAAATGAATGAGAGGGAGGGGAGGGCGCAGAAAATGCCGTTTGTAGGGACATCGGCAGCACTGGGGTGCGCCAGATTTGGTTTTTACTGCTGCATCATCGAGCACTTGGAGTTTAGGAGAATAATTGCGCCACGGCAGCGGTGGCATGCCCTCACGCGGGAAGTCCTTCGATACGTATCGAAGGCGATCGTTCAGTGCTGCATAACCCGAATCTCTTCTCCTAGAGCATGAAAGACATCTCCATGGTGCCGTGTAATGGATGGGGTATGCTTAACGTGGTTGCCACAGTGTTTTCGGCTTTGCTGCGCCTGCGTAATGGGGCATTTGCTGCCTTAACGTTCTTCTCGGCGATGCGGCTGTCATCGCTTTCGTGCATGGGACGAGGAAGGAGAAAAACCAAGGAAAAAGAAAAAGTGGCATCTCGGGCCTGTTGCGGACAGTGTTGGTGATGCCGCGTCGTTACCGCATTGGGGTGCCATCATTGGCTATATCTATTTTCTGACCTTGTGCTCATGCTGCTCTCCTCCTCTCAGCGCAGTGTGGGAAGTGTTTGATAGTCCCTGTTGGGCTCTGAACCACCAGGAGTCTGCCCGGCCACAAACGCACCACCACGTGACTTTCACAGGACGGGGCGCCTTGTCGTAGACTTCTCGTGGGCAACGGTATCGCTTCGTACTACAGCGTCAGTTTTTTTTTCTTTTTTTTTTGGGGGGGGGGTGGGGGAAGGGGCATGCGTGCCTTATTCCCTACGGCCTGCTCTTCCCTGTGGGGGTGTACATGTGGGTCCCATTTGTTGTGGTAATGTTGGCTCCGGTGCTGCTGCTTGCAGGGTGTTGTGTTCTGCGTGTTGCCCTTCCAGGATGTATTGTTTTCTCGTGCCATGAACGGCGCCACTTGCTTGGTGGATGGCGCGCGCTGTGTTTGCATCTGTGTATTTCCATCGCCACCACGTGGGGGTCCCACGGTGAATTGCGTGATGGAAATGAGAGGGAGGACCAAGTGATCACAACCGGGCAACTGCAGAACCGACACAACAACAGCAGTGGTGGTGGTGGTGTGATTTCATTGCGCATGACTCGTGGGGGTGGCGCGGCACTTTTGGGTGGAATGATTGACACGGACGGGCGCTGCTGCTCTTGTTGTTGTATTCCCCCTTTTGTTTTCACTTCCCCCATTTTCTTGCTCTTCTTTTTCCGCTCTAGCGGGCATCACACATCCGCTACTTGGGTCTTTTTTTTTCTTTTCGTTTTTATTGGGTATGACTGCCCGTCACCGCGTGCAGGGGGCGGTGGTGAAACGTCTCCTCTTCGTTGGTTGGGTTTGGAGCTCGGCTTTTGCGCCTTGTGGAAGGCTGCGCATGTTTACATACCAGCAGAGGGCTGCGTTGGCGCTCGTGATGCCGTTCGCCCAACGGCGCACATGTTGCGCCTTTTTTTTTCCCCCTTTCGTACTGTGCACTGCATTTTGTATTTAATTATTTATTCTATTGACTGATGAAATTATGGTGAGGCCTTGTTGGGTTCCATCCACCTCCCGCAGTGCGTGCGCATGTGTGTGTGTGGTGCTGGTGTACGCCATGGCTGCAACTTTTCGCTACTTTGGATGGAGTCGCGATTAAACTGCGGTGGTGGGAATCAAGCAAGTAGTTTCAAGAGGACAAATGCAAGTGGTCGTGAAGAACATTGGGGCCGCCTTCTCCGTCGCGGTGATACCAGTGTTGAAGGACAACTACACGTACATCATTCACGACAAGACCACCAACACGATGGCGGCGGTCGACGTCTCCGCTGACACTGCGCCGGTCATGGACTACGTGGAACGGGCATGCAGCAGCGATGGTGGGTGCGGTGTTAAATTCCGCACGATTTTCAGCACGCACAAGCACTGGGATCACGCCGGTGGAAATGTCGCTCTGCCGAGGCAGTTGCATGCCTCAGACTCGTTCCGCGTCATTGGTGGCGCCAATGACAACGTCCCTGGCGTTACGCAAACAGTGCGTGAGGGCGATCAAGTGCAGCTCGGCTCGCTGCTGGTGGAGGTGTTCGACGCGCCGTGCCACACAAGTGGTCATGTGCTGTACAAAGTGTACCACCCGCAGTCACCTGAGGATGGTGTCGCGCTCTTCACCGGCGATACCATGTTTCTCGGCGGCATTGGTGCATTCTTTGAAGGTGATGCGGCACTCATGTGCCGCGCACTTAAAAAGGTGTACAATCTTCATGGCAGCGCACGCAATGCCGAGGATGCGGATCGTTGCACGTTTGTCTTCCCCGGCCACGAGTACACAGTCAACTTCCTCCGCTTTGCACGTGATGCCATTCCCAATACGCACTCCGATGCGGAATTTATCTCGGCTCAACTGGAGCGGTACACCTCTTCTGTGGCGCAGCACATACCAACGGTACCGGGCACACTCGCGGAGGAAAAGCGGCAGAATCTATTTTTGCGTACTTGTGACGATGCGTTTGTGCGAGCCATGAAACACGGCGACACCCCCGAGGCCCTCATGCAACATTTGTACGACACATGCCCATGAGAGCGACGCCGTCATAGTCCTGGGGGCTGAGACACAAAGTGAACCGTAATGCGTCTGCAAAACCCTCGGCATGCAAAGAAGGCTGAAAAAAAAAAACAGAAAAAGTTGACTTCCTCTCTCTCTCTTTCTTTCTTTGTTTCTTTGCATGTGGTTTGGTCTGACTCTTGTTGTCTACATTTCTTTTTTTTTTTGTCTGTGTGTGTGTGTGTGGGGGGGGGGGAGGGAAAAGATGTCACAGGTGCTCGAGCGGCTGCTGCCAGCAGTCCTTCGCCACCTCTCAGGAAATATTATAGACGATGAGAATTTCACGGACCAGGCGGAAGGAACGCAGACACCGCAGCTAATCCACGGACCTGGCCGCTGCAGCGCAGATATGACTCCTGGCACACGTGCCATTAGCAACGCGCATAACACTGGTGATAGTGCCTGCCGGTGGCGGCGCTGCCTTGAGCTCTGGAGCCACCTGTTGGGATCGAATCGACTTTTTCTTGCGCTGCTCTTTCATAGTGGTTCACTCTGGGCAGTGGAATGGTCTCCGTCTGCCTCATCTCTTGCCCCCGAAAGTTCTGTGCTAGAACGGGAGCGGCCGTGGTCGGAAGCCGTTATGTGGTTTCTGCAGATACGCGAGGTGGCGGTTACGCCTTTGATGAGCGGCAATAACGAGTGGGTGATGGGGGCCGTGGAGGGCTGCAAAGAGGAGGTGTCTTCTTCACTTCACATGTACTCGGAGGATGAGGCGATGGTGCAACGCGTTGCGACAAGTTTACTGGGTGGTTGGTTCGCTATGGTCGATCGCTGCGGACGGCGTTTTTCCCGCGCCTATTATTTTTCGTGCGCACTCAAAGTGGTGGCGCTGGTTAGAAACACTGCGCTTATTGAGGACATCCCGCATCTGCGCGACCTCGTGGCGATGGAGCCACGTTCTGTCTCACAGTTCAGTGCCTTCAGTAGTATTCTATGCTGTCTTCTCGTGGAAGAGGCACGGCAGCATCCGTTTTGTCTACGGCTTCCACCGCCTTTCTTCTTGCTGAATTTTAATGCCATCGGGTGTGGTTCCCGTATTGGCGTTTGGCTTCCGCGAAAGGTTGCTGCGGGTGTCAGCGGAGGACGTGCTCAGCAGGACGGTGAGTTTCACTCGTGCCAGGTGTGCTCCCCTGGTGTCATGTTGCGTTTGCCCTCTTCCTCCTCCTCGTCGTCGTCGTGCAACACCTCTGGGGACCTAGTGCTTGGTGTGCAACTTCTCTCCGAGGCATATGTGCAGTCGATTGGTGTGCTGCCAGTGATGCAGAGGAGGAGTGGAGACCAGTGCCACCATCATGCAGGTGAAGAGAAAAAACAAGGAAGGGGGAGGCGACATGCTGCCACCTCTGGAACTACCGCCGAGGAGATGTCACCACCCAGATGCTGGAGTGCGCTCTGCCCCGCAACGCAAAGCTACATTCGTGTGGATCTTCTTCACCCCCGAAACCTCGCCACTATTGTGCTATCCTCGTCACCATCGTTAACTGGAACCGTTGGAAGACGTCGGGGGAAGCAGCAGCAACATGAGGTGACTGCCACCACCGCACCATTGCGGCTAAGCTCACGCAGCACCGTGCTTCGTGATCCTCTCGTGACAATCGTGTTTGCGCTTGCAACAACAGCACGTCGTCTTATAGGTTGCAGGGGACTCTTTTTGCAGCAGTCCCACGATTCCGGTGCTGAATTGCGCACTGCGTGCAGTGGGAAATCAGCGACTGGCCCTCACAGCAACACGGAGACACAGCACACATCACCCAACACCACTAATAAGGGGAAAGCTGGGGCAGCTGCAGGTGCATCATCTTCGTCGTCCCTGCGCTTCTCTTCTTCCTTTCGCAGTGCGGAAGAAGAGTTGGACTGCCTCATTGAGTGCGCGCTGCATCTCCTCCTTGAGGCATTACTGCTGTGTCACGACATATCGAGCGATTTGGTGCCGCAAGTAGATGCATGGGCGGTAGAGGTTCTGTCTAACGCGGTTGACCTTGCTCTCGCAACGGCACAACCTGTCGTGCGGCATCTCCAGGCTGTCGGGTATGCTCTCTGTCTTGCATTGCAGGCGCAACACTCGCTTCTGGTCACTGTCGGTCTCCTTGTGACCCTTGCGCAGCGCCAGCGCGACTGGTGTGAGCGTCAGACTGGTAATAATAATAGTAGTAGTATTAGCATCTGCACAGGGTGGTGGGAGGTGTTCAAGGGCTGTGTATTGAAGGATGAGATTATTCCGGGTCAATTGTGCAAAGGGACGTGGGAGCTTGTTGAGCGTGTCGAACGGTCCCTCCGCGCCGTCCAGCACGTCCGTCTGCGGAAGCAGCAGCTGAAACACAAGCAGCAGAGCAGCCCTGCTTTGGTTTCCGATACCCCACGGGCAGTAGATGCGGGTGTAGTGAGAGAAGGCGATTTCAAACGGGACGATGAAGTGCTGCATCCCCGCCTCACCCTTCCCCTGCGTAGGCAGCAGGCTGGAGAAGTGTCGGTTGCGAAGAGGTTTCGAGACGAGCTGCAGCCACCACCCACGTGGCTCCGCGTAGCCGGAGCCGTTGAGGTGGACGACAAACATTCAGCGAAATCGATGGGGGACATGATCCTTTCGCTTTGGTGGTCATTAGAGCGTGCGGCCGCGAGCGCCATGTAGCGTGCCGTCTGTTTATTATTATCATTATTATTATTATTATCATTAAAAGGGATGAATACACTTCTAAGCGTAGGAGTTGTTTTCCCTTTGTATTTGTACGCGCCTATTTTTTTTTTGCCCATTCATCTTCCCATGCCTGCACACACGTACCTGCTGCTCTTTTCCTTTGCCTGTTGATTCGCATTTAAAGCAGCATTGGCTGAAAGCGGCAAAACTTTTCGGTGTTCTTTCATTCCCCATCCCCTCCGCCGTCTTCCTGGTTATTCCTCAGCACGCGGTAGCGGCAGCAGCAAGCTATCTGTTCTATCTGAAGGAGAGAGGCACTTCACTTCCTGTGTGCGTCTGCTCTACTTGCAGTCACAAGAACGGAGGAGAGCTAGCGAGTGTGTGTGTGTGTGTAGAGAGAGAGAGAGAGAGAGCAGAGCTATCGTATTCTGTGGCTAAACGCCGTCCAAAAATGGTGTCTACCTTCTTGTGTGTGTTCGTCACGGTGCTTTTCGCCGTGGGAACGGTGGCAGCACAGTTGGACGAGATTCGCGCGCATTTTGACCGACTAGTCGAAAGAGATGCGGCGGTATTCGGTGGCGCCATTGTCACTTGGCGCGGTGACGGTGGCGTTGATGCGTTCTTGACATGTGCGCTTGGGAACCACTCCATCGTTGGCACCATCATCCCCATGACACTCAGCAGCAGCTTCCGCACTAACACAATGTCTGAGCTTTTCCTCGCCATGGTGGTAGCGCATTTGGAGAGCACATCTGGGCTTCCCTTCGCCCGCACCGATGCGATTCCACGCGAGTTTCTCCCCCCGCCGTACAGTACTACTGCCCCCTTTGAGAATCCGCTCTTCCCCGGTGTCGTTGTGTCCCTTGACACGCTGCTGTTGCACACCTCCTCCATCACAGAGGCGGGGTTTGACAACGGTGCCGTGCAGACGCCTGGATCGGCAGCGTCGCTTGAGAGTTTTGTGGAAGGCGTCTTTGCGAACGCAGAAAGTAACGGCCTCTGGAGCAGCAGAAGACCCGGTCTGATCAGCAGCCACAACTATTCCCGGCTGAACAGTGCGCTGGTGACGTACATTCTGGAAAAAGTGCTCGCCAAGCTGCCCACACCGGTTTCTGTCGCCGCGTTCATACACAACACGTTCATTGCACCCGCTGGGCTCAGTGGGACGTTTCTGGTCGACACAAAGGGTGTTCCACCGGCGCCTGGATTTCCTGCTGGTAGCACATCTACGTTGTCTGGGTCGTCGGTGCAGGATGTTGTGAGTGAAGAGTTGGCGGTCGCCACGTCGGTTACTATTCACCCCGCATACGCATCAGACTACATGTACTACACCTCCGCATTAGATATCGCAAAGCTCGGGTTCGAGCTTTTGTTGGGCGGCCGCTTGGCCACCGTAGGTGATGCGCTGTACAAAAGTGGTGCAAGTGTGGCCGTCAGCAGTGAGGCTACCGGCATACCGGGCGTCGTCGCGCGGACGCTCGGATTGTACCACTTTAATCCGGAGTTGCTCTGCCAGCATACATCTGTAGAGGTACCGTGCAAGTTCAAAACAGAGTTCACACTTCATGGCTGGATTGTGCGTGGATTACACAATCAGGTCGCTATGCTCTGCAGTTCTGGTGTGTGCGTGGTGGCGGAGGTCAGTCATCGCATGGAGTCCGACCGGCCGCTCTCGCATGTCGTCGGTCTTGCGATGGTATCGCTCACGCGGGCGTTAAATGGCATGCCGGACCCCGAACTTGAGGGTGGGCGCTTTTACGGTCTGTACGTTTTTATCGGTGTGTTCGCAACCGTAATTGTTGTCATGTTCGGAAGTATTTTTTCAGACTATTTGATTCGTCCGGTGCGAGTGCCTACCACAACGCCAGCACCCAAGCCCAACCTGCGGATGGCTGAAACGATGGGAAGCGGCATGCCGTCTCCAGACTTCGAGCCGCAGTTTATTTCCCCCCCTGTACGGCGCATCGATGTGTACGACTAGAGAAGTGTGCCAAGTTGATGCTATCGGATCGGCTGCCACTGTTGAAGCGTTTCTCGCCCTTTTCAACACGGGCACACGGAAATGAAAGCTGTATGTATGTATGTATGTGTGTGTGTATGATCGCTTAATGATGTGCAGCGCGCAAATGCGCGAGGAGACGAAGGCACATGACTGGGCTGGCGAACCTCACGCACACGTGCATCCAAACCCGCGTTCATTTTTCTTCTTTTTTTTTTATTATTTTTGCCCTGAGAGCGCACATGCAGACCGAGCTGTGTGTCAGTCTTCCTGTCCTTTGACTGAAATAACTGCCTTCTCTCCCCAACTCCTCCCCTAAGTCAGGAAATAGAAAAGACGACATTGAACGTGTTTCCGCCGTAGCGTCATTACAAATGCCGCAAACGCACCCTCCTCTCCGCTGCTCTGAAGACAATGGTCTGTTCCCCCGTCATGCCCGCCCTATTTAGACCATCTGGCGATTTGGGAGCTGCATATGAATTTTGACGATTGATTGCCTCTTATCACACCCACGACAGTGAGGCTGTAGGTGCTTTTTATAGGAAACGGAGATGGAGATTGTGCGAATAAAGCTGCCGGTGCCAGTGAGAGCAGAACGACCGCCGACTACTCTCATCACGGGCAACTCATGAGAGCACAAAAACAATCCAAAAGCCACCAATGGAGCGCTAGGATGAAACTTTACAAAAGAATTTTTTTCAGGCACGCACTGCGACTTCCAAATAAAAAACCAAAAAAAAAAGCAAGTATGTGCTTTCTCTTTCGCTGCTGTAGTACACGGGTCATTGGACAAAATGAGATAAAAAGGTGATCTCCATAACAGTCAGACTAAGCAGTGAACGTGCACTATACGCATACGGTGGCTATAAATCTCGACACAACACTAAAGAGATAATAGTTATATATAGAGTCATCAAAAAAATTTCTTTACTACCGCTCTCACAGAAACAATATTTTTTCAGTACTCAACATCTACATCACAAATACGGTGATTGATTTTAAAAAAAGAACATGACAGAAACACTGCAGAAGTCTTACTTCCACCCCCGCCTACATCGACGACGCCCCTGCTCCTGCACGGCTGGCCCATCTGTATCAGCACCATGCTCACCACCACCGTGGCCGCCAGTACTGAAGTCTATCATTTTCTTTCCGTTTTTGTTGTTGTTCCATGCTGTGATTTTTTTCTTTTCTGATTTTTTTTTTTTCTTCGGCGAGGGGCCGCGCGGCGCAAGGCAAATAAAATGGGAAAACGGTTGGAGGCAAGGGGAGCGGGGGGAAGACCTCGGAGATATTTGAGAGCGAGATGAAGATTAATGTATTGCGTAGCAGCGCCATAAGCGCGATTGCCGCCTCAGCCACGCGTGTGTATTTGCGTTCGTTTCTTTGTTGTTGCTCGTTTGTGACGAACAGCCTCTCTATTTCTCTCTCTCTGTGTGTGTGTGTCGATCTTTTGGGAGGCATTCGTTCTCATTGGCGCCCAGAGTCCCCACTCTGAAACACCACGGCCCTGTGCAACGCCGTGTGCTTCTCCCCTCCCTCATTGCACAGCCCCTGCACTCTCACACCATCTCTCCTCACCTTGAAACGGAACCAGCTCTATACAAGCACACAACTGGACACAATGAGGGCGGCACACACCGCGCTGCACGTGGCTGCCCTGGTGGTCGTGGCATGCCTCGCATCCGTGGCAATGGCAAGGCTGCATGCGGACAAAGAGACGCTGGAGTCGCGCTTCGCGGCGTTCAAGCAGAAGTACGGAAAGGCGTACGGGAGTCCTGAAGAGGAGGCGCTGCGCATGCGCATCTTCCGAGAGAACATGCGCCGCTTGGAGATGCATGCCGCTGCGAACCCGCACGCAACGTTTGGCGTCACGCAGTTCTCCGACATCACACCCGAGGAGTTCCGCTCCCGGTTCCACAGCGGCGTCGCGCACTTCGCTGCGCAAGCGGCGGCGAGGGGTTCCCGCACCCCAGTGCAGGTGCCCACCGGAACCCCTCCGGCGGCGGTGGACTGGCGCGAAAAAGGCGCCGTGACGCCCGTGAAGAACCAGGGCAGTTGTGGGTCGTGCTGGGCGTTCTCGGCCATCGGCAACATCGAGGGTCAGTGGAGCATTGCCGGCAATGCTCTGACGAGTCTGTCGGAGCAGATGCTTGTGTCGTGCGATACAACGGACGCGGGGTGCGATGGCGGCCTTATGGACCAAGCCTTTGAATGGATCGTGCAGAAGCACAACGGGACGGTGTACAGCGAGGGGAGCTACCCTTACATGTCGGGTGATGGTGATGTACCGAGTTGCTCGATCCAAGGCCACAAGGTTGGCGCCGTGATCACTGGCCATGTCGACATTGAGCAGGACGAGAACGCGATGGCCTCGTGGCTTGCGGCCCATGGCCCCATCGCCATTGCTGTGGACGCCTCCAGCTTCCAGTCGTACACGGGTGGTGTCCTGACGAACTGCATCTCTGACGAGATGGACCACGGCGTGCTTCTCGTCGGCTACAATGACACCCACAACCCGCCCTACTGGATCATCAAGAACTCGTGGGGTGCGTCGTGGGGAGAGGATGGCTACATCCGCATCGAGAAGGGCACAAATCAGTGCCTTGTCAAGAACAGCCCAAGCTCCGCGGTGGTCGGCGGCCCCGCACCCGACACCACAACGACCAGCCCCCCAAGCCCATCTGCGTCATCGGTCGTGCAGGTGCGGTGCCAGGGCAGCACCTGCACCAACGGGTGTGCGAACGCCACGTTCAGTACCAACACGTGTATCGAGGTTGAAGGCGGTGGCTCGGCTGTCATCACGTGTGGCACCACAACCCTCGAGCAGAAGTACTACTTCATGAGCAAAACGTGCAGTGGGCTCGCGCTGCCGATTACCATTCCGCTAAACACGTGCTTGCGGAGCTTCTTCGGGGCAGTGGAGTACTTCTGCGTCGACGACGCCCCTGCTCCTGCACGGCTGGCCCATCTGTATCAGCACCATGCTCACCACCACCGTGGCCGCCAGTACNACGGTTGGAGGCAAGGGGAGCGGGGGGAAGACCTCGGAGATATTTGAGAGCGAGATGAAGATTAATGTATTGCGTAGCAGCGCCATAAGCGCGATTGCCGCCTCAGCCACGCGTGTGTATTTGCGTTTGTTTGTTTTTGTTCTTTATGATGTATTTTGTTATATAAATTTTTTCCTTCTGAATGCTTATGATAGGAATTGTGTATACGTCGATCGTTTTCGAAAAAATAAGTTGTGAAGTTCTCTTTTGAGATTCATTACTTTTTGATGTATGCGTACCGACCGGGTTCTCATGAACTTTTCAGTGGCAACGTCTCCAGCCACTCGGGTTTCTTCGCGTCATGCGGGAAGCGAGTCGAGGCGCTGCCGGCACCTCCGCCCTCTTCCTTCCACTTCTCAAAGGAGCCTCACGTGGAGAGTTACGTCACGGTTTCGGGTGATGGACTTAGCGACGTGAAGTTTTACTTTCTTCTTAGCTACTCCGCTACACTGCGTGCGCCGTGTGTGCTGAATCCGAATTTTTGTTGTTGTTTCTTTTCAGAGGTAGGATACTGGGTTTGGGTAGTCTGTTGCTTTTGTTTACGCTGTGGAGATGGTTTTTGTAATAGGAGCACCTACTGTTAGTTTGTTTGGTGATGCTTTGTAGTAATGTGGCTTTTTTTTCTTAGTGTTTTTGTTGCCCTTTACGTGTGTTGGTGTTTTCGTTATCTGCTTCCAATGTTGTGAGTGCGCCATGTCCCGTAAATGTTGGGGAGAGCAGGACTGTCAATGGTGTGATGCTTAACTTGATTGGTGGGCGACCTGTGCATTTTTTTTTTATGGAAAACGTTTGAGCTGCCGAGGAAGCGCTTTCTGCGCATCTACCCATACCCGGTGCATGTTATTTGCGGACGATTTCTTTTGCCCATCACATGGGGATCACTTGGGCTCTGACGTCAGCACGGCGTCTGGAATTGGAGGACGTGAGTACCGTCTGGAAGACGGTGACGGGCGGGTGTGACGGAGAAGCAACCGGTGGTGTGGATGTGCCACCCGCCGCGACGGGATTGTGGGCGGTGGCGGTTATCGCATCATTCGTGGACTGCGCGTCGTCCTTGTCTGGCAGCTTTTCAGCCATGCGCACGCATGTGTGTTCCTGGAGGCTAGACGATGTCTCGTACCTCACGACCCCTGCGCTGTGCAAAGTGGGCCTTATCGCCGGCGGAGCCCTGTGCCATTACCGATAGGCTTGTGTCGGTGACGGAGGTGTACAGGAGGAAAGGGAAGAAGTGTATTTCACTTGTGGTGTTCTAAAACTAATTCGATGTCGGCACTAAAGCGGCACCTGCTGTACAAATCCGTGTTCCGCCTTTTGGACGAACTGAAAAGCCGTATGGTATTATGAGCTACCGTTGGGGAGGCGCGCCGTTCCACACAAAACGGATGTGGAGACGGTTCTTCAACGAGGGGGGTGGAACGAGGTGTAAAAGTTCAGTGCAAGGCTCTCATGCTACGTTCGTGGGCGAAGAAGGCGCACTCGACACGCAATGAGTGTTTAACAAATGGTGGTGCTTTTTGTGCCGTTCTGCGGCAAGAACTCTCTGGAAGGGTTATACACACATTTACTCATATACATATATGTATATGTATATATATACATATATATGTGTGTGTGAGTAAATGTGTGTGTTAGCACGTGTGGCTGCTGCGTGCGGTGGGGGAACGACACCTCATTTCTCTCATAACTTTTAGGCTTCTGTTGAGGGGCGGTCTGTTTTTTTTTCTCTTGAAACATTTCCTCTTTTGTTATTCCTTTACGGCTGCTGTCGTACCCCTCACCCCCCCCCTTCACCGGCCTTCCACGTGTCCTCTCGGGCGGAGAGGCATCGACAGAAGATAAAAAATATATATTTTTGTTATTTCATTTCACGGCATTCAGCTCCTCGCAAAAGATGTAAGTTGTGGAATTACGCGATCAACACAACACACACCGCCTCCCGTAAGTTGTGGAATTACGCGATCAACACAACACACACCGCCTCCCGTTTAGTCAGTACTAAAATTTCTTGTGGAAAACAGCAGCCCCCTTTCAGAGACTCCTGTGGGGTTTTTCGTTGTTGTTGCTGTTGTTCCCTCCGGGCCCCATTGTGTTTGACATCATACATGTGACATGCGGCACCACCACGTAGTTTTTCTTCATCTTTTGAACAGGGAAGTGCGAGGCGTAGAGAAATTTATTTATTTATTTGGTTTCTCTCCTCAGTCACGTGCTTCTTTCACCATCGCTTTCTGCCCGGCATGGCACTCATCTTCTTGCTGAACAGTGTAGGGGGTGGCTTAAGCGGACTTCATTTTTTTTTTTTCCTTTCCAATCACGAGATTCTTCCGTTCGTTCCGTCTCGCACCATCTCTCGCGGCCGTCATGAGTGGCACTAGAGAACAGGAACCGCAGCAGGCAACACCGGATTTGGTGGACGGGTTAAAGGGCGAGGATCCCGTATGTCGTCCACGTCACCCGCCGTGGTACCCGCCAAAACAGGGTGATGGAAAAGGCGTGCGGGTGCTCAACTCACTCACCGAGTGTGTAGAACCCTTTGCACCGCGAAATGGGCGTTTGGTGCGGTGGTACACCTGCGGCCCAACGGTGTACGATCTCTCACATATGGGCCATGCACGCGCGTATCTCACCTTTGACATTTTGCGCCGCATCATGGAGGATTACTTTGGCTACAAGGTGGTATATCAAATGAACATCACCGACATCGATGATAAGATCATTAAGCGGGCTCGTATTGGTGCACTACTGAAACATTTTCGTGAGGAAACGCTTCGGGGCAGTGACGTGGAGAGGCTCATTGCGTTTACGACTGAAGCACATGCGGCAGCAGTCTCGGCACTTGAGTCAACACGGCGCATTTTGTCGGAGCAACTGCCCTCCGAGACGCCAAGCCGTCTTCGCGCGGAGCGGGAAGAGAAACTTCTCGAGCTCGAGCTCAAAGAGTCGCAGCTTCGCGAGACGGCGGACCGCATAGCGGCGGCCACCGCGTTAGGCGACTTTGACGCAATCTTTTCGGCGGCGTCCGGTGTCAATGGCGAACTGCTTGATAAGCGTGAGGGACACAGCGTCACGGATCAGCACATCTTTGAGGATCACGCACGTTTGTATGAACGTCTGTTCTTTGAGGACATGAGGCGGCTTGGCGTTCGCGACCCGGATGTTGTCTCGCGTGTAACGGAATACGTACCGCAGGTGGTGGAGTTCATTCAGCGCATCATGGACAATGGATTTGCGTACTGCAGCACGAGCTCTGTCTTCTTTGACACCGCTGCATTTGCGCGTGCTGGTCATCACTACCCAAAGCTGAAGCCTGTGAGCGAGAGGGGTGAGGGAAACACAACGGAAGCGGAGATGGCGGAGGGGGAAGGCACGCTGAGTGCCAGCGTTGCCGGCGAGAAGCGCAACGCGAATGACTTTGCGCTGTGGAAGTTTTCAAAGCCCGGTGAACCGCAATGGCCCTCGCCATGGGGTGCAGGGCGACCAGGCTGGCACATTGAGTGCTCCGTGATGGCATCAGACATCCTTGGAAACAACATGGATGTGCACAGCGGCGGTTGGGACCTGAAGTTTCCGCATCATGATAACGAATGTGCACAAAGTGAGGCGTGCCACATGCAGCATCAATGGGTGAATTACTTTTTGCACTGTGGACACCTGCACATCAAGGGCCTCAAGATGAGCAAAAGTCTAAAGAACTTTATTACAATCCGACAGGCATTAGACGAGCTTGAAGTAACGCCACGCGCGATGCGGCTGCTGTTTCTCGCGAACCACTGGGGGAAGCCCATGAACTTTTCAGATCAAAGTATTGATGAAGCGAAGGAGCGTGAGCGTGTGCTGCGTGCATTCTTTGGCAGTGTCACCATTCTCACGCGCAAGGACGCGTGGGGCGAGAAGCAGGGTTTCAACGCATTCGACCGTCGTCTCAATGATACGTGGATTGCCGTTGAGGATACCGTGCATGGTGCGCTGCAGAACAACTTTGACACGCCTGCCGCAATGGATGCCATCATGGAGCTAGTCGGTGCGACGAACCAGTACCTCCTCACTGGTGAGCGCCCAAGTGCGACACTGGTGCGCAAGGTGGGCCGCTACGTCACACGCATCCTTCAGGTGTTTGGCGTGATAGAAGGGACTGACGCGATTGGATTCACCATGCAGCAAGGCACAGACGAGACACTCGTGACAGTCATGGACTCCCTGCTGCATTTTCGAGACAGCGTGCGTGATGCGGCCAAGGCGGCGAACAGCACCGACGTGTTCCTTCCATTGTGTGACGCGGTGCGAGACGAGTGGCTCGTTCGGGCCGGCATCCGGATCGAGGACAGCCCCAACGGCCCCACCACGTGGAAAAGTGATGACGCGGCAGTGCTGCAGCGTGAGGTGGCGGAACGAAAGGCGCAGCAGGCCACTGAGCGGCGCAAGAAACTCGTGAACCAAATCGAGACGAAGCGGAAGCTGACGGAGAAGTGGCGGCAGTACACCCGCCCCCCGCAAGACTACTTCAAAGTGCAAGACGCTGGCCAACTACTCTACGCTGCCTTCGACGAAACGACGGGGCTACCAACGCACCTCGTGAGCGGGGAAGCGGTTTGCGAAAAGACAAAAAAGAAGTTCGAAAAGGAACTCTCCAAGTACGTCAAGATGCATGAAGAATTCTGCGCAAAGGGCGGCACGGTGTGGCTGACGGAACAAGAAAAGGAATTAGAACACATGCGCATGACACTAAGGGATCTTTAACGAAGACCGCGAACTCGCAACAACAACAACAGCAGCAGCAGCAGGAGAATCG
The DNA here is from genome assembly GCA_030849675.1 of Trypanosoma platydactyli. Classification (NCBI taxonomy): domain Eukaryota; phylum Euglenozoa; class Kinetoplastea; order Trypanosomatida; family Trypanosomatidae; genus Trypanosoma; species Trypanosoma platydactyli. Next base: position 908 of record JASANU010000804.1, on the reverse strand, counting down.
CAAAAAAAAAAAAAGACGAAGGGAAGAGAGGGGCAACAAGATTTCAAAAAAAAAAAACGTGTGTACAAATGAAAGTGTTCCATTCAACGAGGATATGCATCCGAATATTTCCTCCTATCAACTCAATCCACCACCCAATGTATCCAATCAGCACCGAGGCGGATACATCTTTACAGCAACGCAAACACCTTAGCCGCAACAACATTGAACACATCTTTAAAACAAAAAAAAGATATAATGTTGCAAACATAAAGAAAATAAACTAAAAAGCTTATATATATATATATATATATATATATATATATATATAAGAAAGAAAGAAAGAGATAGAAATGATATCAATGTACACGAAAATAAGAGTGTCGTCACACATATCATCTTCTAAACAACTCTACATCTACAATTCCACTCAACAGCCATCCCTCACTCATCCGCATCCGCGCATGTCGGTGGGGTGGGGGTTGTACGAGCCGTGCTGTTTCTGCACGCTGCTGAAGTGCCATCCCTCCATCTCTCTGCCTGTGCGTCTGCGTGTCTCCTGCCGCGTTCCGTGCCGAGGCAGACGGGCGGTAATGGACGCACAACGCCTCATCTCCTCCTTCTCCTCCCCCTTCGTGTTTCTGTGCGCATACGTGAAGAGGCACAAGCAAGTGACGGTTGCACGTAAAATATGGGATTCGACCTGGGCTGCATCTCAAATGTAGTAAAACAACGCGGTAAGACCTCTGAGGGCGGGTTCGATTTTGTCCAGCTTGGCATGGACCTAATCAAGATAGCAGGTCCTTATGTCGTGCAGTACCTTGGCGAGGTGAAGCGCCCGGAGAAGGTGGACGTGAACGAGGCATTCCAGCAGGCCCGAGGAACGCAGGGCTTCAAGCCGTGGAAGGTGCCGACTCATCGAGGGACCT
>JASANU010000803.1:0-59820 GCA_030849675.1 Trypanosoma platydactyli | reverse complement strand
AGGCGGTCTAAAGGCGCTTCCAGCACCTTCTTTCCTTCAGTAGTAAATGACTGTAAACAGTGATAAGTTCACCCACACTCTTTTATGTTTTTTTTTTTTTGATGTTCATTCATGCATGAATAGCATTATCTTGGGGAACATAGTAACTATTGTTTTTTTTTTCTTTTTCTCTTGTAAGGGTTGGTGAGAGGTTAAGAGGCATCGTTTGTTTGTTTAAGGCATATTATCAACTTCAAAGGTGCATAGCTCACTAGCACCCGCGCATTCTTGCACTATACGCTCGCCCACCCACGTGGACATACGCACATCTGTACGAGGTCAAGGGCAGGAAGTTGGTGGGTGGGGAGGAGTGGTAAACGAGAAAAATAAAATAAAATTGAAAGGCCCAATGAAACAACCCGTCTCTACCCAGGCTCGTCCCCAAGATTCGGACGGGTTGGGGCTCTCTCTCCGTGGTAGCTCTGCGTCGAGCCGTGAACCCGTGATCTTATCGTCACTTCCGACAGGTTTTTTCGTTCATTCCCCAAAAGAGAACCACCATCCGGACTGCCCCACCGACCTGGCGGTCGCAGGATCTCGCCCGGCATTGCCGTCGGCCCCCGACGCGACAAACACCACGCCACACAACCAAACTTGCAAGGGTCTTTTAAAACCCAATACCGAAATCAGTTTCGACGTGGATCTTGGGGCATCAGGTGGGGGATGTGAGGAGGAGGATGGGTGGCGCTCCGGCAGCTGCTCCCGGTGGATCTCGCGCTCGTCCTCTTTTACTCTTGCCACGGGTGGCATGACGCCGCTGACGTGGCGCATGTCCGCGAATGGTGGCGACTCCATGTTCCACTTCTCAAACAGCAGCTCGGAGCCACCGCACCCACTTTGCTTTGGGGAAAGCAGAATGGAGGAGGCTTTCACACGGCAGAACGCGACCAGAACAATAATGGAGGAGAGCTTTACAGTGAAGGACCTCAATTCGACAGTTGGGCTGCACAGTGACTCGCTCTTCTGCAATGGGAGCTGTGGCGACGATGACGACGAGGACCGATCGCCCCCCATGCGGGAACGCAGTATGATGCCAGGGGAGGTTGTCGTGGATAGTAAGGCAAATCGCCACTTACGCTTGCGTCTTGAACAGACGAAGTGACGCGTACACGATCTGAGACATCCACTAACACGGGGTGATGAACGTACAGAAAAGTAACATCAGAAGACACGAGCAGTAAAGGTGTTTTTCTTAAAAAAAAAAAAAGAAAAACAAAACGCTCAGGATGATGGTCAGAGGCGGCTGCTCCAAAATGCGTCAGATTAATTGCCGTTTGCGCATGCAGGTTTGTGATACCCTGTTCAAGTACATATATAGGTATATATACCTATATATGTACTTGAAATACGTGCATGCGAACATGCACGTGGAACTCTCTTGCGGCATCATCGTTATCATTCTTCTCCAGATTAACAACAAAAAAAAAAAAACAAAAAAAAACGATTTTTTTCTTTTCTTTTCTCGCCCCCTCCTCCCACCTTTTGTGTGTTTTTTTTTTTGTGGCGCTTGCTGAGAGATGCGGTGTGCCAAGACGAAGAAAAAGAAGAAGGGGGGTGGGGAATAAACCGAAGGGAAACAGCGAGAAAAGGAAAAAAAAAGGTCTTTTTTCCCTCCCAACTCTGTTGCTACTTTGTTTCACCCCTTCTATTTAGATTTTCTGTGAGTGTAAGGTGAGGTGCTCCGGATGGCCTGGGAGCCGAGGGTTTACGAAGGGCTCAAGTCGATGAGGCGTGTTCCTTCATGGCGCGGTGGTTTTTTTTTTTCTTTTCTCACTGTTCTTGTTTTTTGTTCTTTGCGTTTGCGTCTCCGTCGCAGTTCCCACCGCCCGCCCGCATCACTGGTGTACTGCCGGTGCCCACACCTCACACACGCAGATACGTTTTCACTCTAGACATGCCTACGCGCAGGCATGAAGATGTGCTCACTAGTGGGGCGCTAAATATATAATATATAGTATATATATATATATATACTATAGATGACAACAGTATACATTTGTGCAAAGATCATTTCAGTTGCTGTTGTTTTTTTTTTTCTTTTTTTTTTCTTATTGTTATTATATCCTGACCCACGCAGGCGAGCTGGAATGGACGCTCAGTGAGCGGGAAGGGGTGAGAAAGTGGTGGGAGGTTTCCGGGCTTGAAGTTCTCTTGTGGTGAAGCTGTACATTTGGTGCTCAACGCGCCGACTCTTTTCTTATTGTTATTATTTATTATTTCCTCTGCGGTGGTGCGGCGATATATGACTTCTCACACCTTCCTGTGTCTCTTCTGCCTCTGGCTTTTGCGGTTATTGTCGTATGGGCATGCGGGTGCAGCGGTAGTGCCCGCTACTTCGATCGTGGCTGCCCACCGAGAGAAAGTAAGGTGTGTGTTGAAACAAAATACAGATTGGCAGACTGAAGAAACTAGAAGGGGAAAAGACGGATACTGAGCAATCGATAACAGCGACTACAGAGAAAAGAAGAACAGCACAGTTTTCATCGTTATCACTGTTCTCATCGCCATCATCGCCGTTGTAATAACTCTACTAAGCAATGAACTCTGCGTGTGCGGTTGAGGCACCTACAGCTGGTACATTATCTGTAGATAGCAGCAACTGCTTTAGTGGCGACCTCGCTGCAACTGTGCTACTTGGCGCAACAACGAGTGGCATGTCGCCGCTGGCAAGGGTTCGGGAAGAGTTTCCGCTTCCGTGTCGTTCAGGTAGAGAAAGGAGAGCATCAGAGGGTACGGTGTCACATTGCATGCAGCACCTTCGCTGCGGTACACATCTTTCTTTTTCCCCTCTTGGCGGCACGAACTCCAGTTTTCTTTCGCCGATGCCCGTGGCTACGCTCGGTGCGGAGACGTCAACTACGAACGCCACCATGTCGCCAGCAAATCGCATATCGATGGAGGGTGACAACGCCGCCGCCACTGCCACTGCTGCTGAGACATTGTCTGATGTGGGTGTCTCGTCGGTGAACCAATCCTCACTTCTGTTTTGTCATCCGGTTATGTCCCCTGTGGCTGAGACTGAGGATGGGAATCGATCGGCATGCGATGAATCACTAATGGAGGACCACGCTAGACGCTCTGCGGCGCTCTCTATGGTGTGGAGTGGTGCCCACAATGCCTCTTCTATACGGCTTGATGGAAGCATGATGGAGCAGACGCTCATGTTGCATCAGAGTACCGTGTGGCAGAGTCACACACCGTCTCCATGCACAGCAACTTTCACATCCAGTTCGGTACCCATCGTCTCGTGCCCCGGTAACACCAACGTTGGTGGTCAAGCGGGATGCTGGACTAAGACGGAGGAGGCAAGAATCACAAGGGATACTCTGAATAATGGTGCTAACGAGGGCGCTTCTAAACCGTGGAAGCGTGTGAAGCTCATGTCGCTCCAACCGATCAATGCACTTGAAGGGAGTCCCATGCCTCAAATACCAGTCTCTATGATGCAAGTTACTGAAGCACGGGCCTTGCCCGAAGGCAGTCGTGTCCCCAGCCCACCGTGGAGATCTGGGCCTCCCGAAATGGGGGATTTTTCCTCTGGGAATGACATCTCTGTCCATTTTGATAAGCAGGGGGGCTTCGCTTCTCCCAGCAGCAGGACACCACAGAGGGAGGGTAGCCCTTCTCGACCGCCATCAACTGTTGAGTGTGGGGACGCTTCACGTCAGCTGAATCTCTCTCTCATGTCGGGTAGCATGTCATTCCGCCCATCGATAAGTAGCGCTAATTCTATGCATCTTCCGAAAGAGAGCCCTCTGGCGTTTGATGGCTCGCTGCAGGGCCCCACACCAACCAGTTCGGCAGTGTTGAAGAGGCCAAAGCCTCGTGTGGCGGTAGGTGGTGAAAAAGAGCTTGTATGTTCTGCCCAATTTGTCAATGCCTTCTGCGGGAGACACACGGGTTTTACTGCCAGTGGTAAAAAACCGTTTGCACGCGATGTGGAGACTGGCAGCGGTAACAGGAGCGGTGGTGGGTTTCGGCGCTCTTCTGCCAAAGAGGGGCTCAGCTTTGTGGATATGTACGATACTGCAGCGCTGACGAGGGGAAGGCTCCCTACGAAAAAGGTGACTGACACAACTGCATTTCAGCTGTGGTCGCCACTCGGACTTGACCAGGATGCATCTGCTGCTGTGGTGACGAATTCGGCTTCGGTGGGACCGGATGTGGCCTCGCTTAAGATAAGGAACTCCAAAAAGACGACGGAGAACGGCACGAACACCGGTGGTGAGTATGACAATAAGGATCTGGATTGCATAGACACGACGTGTCTCGCACTCACCCCCATGGATGCAAGCGAGTTTTCTTTCAATCGAGATGCAGACACAGTGACAACGACGACGGAGGGCGTTCTCCAGGGTGAACCCATCGTTATGCTTGCCACATCATTCTCCGTTGGGTCACCTGTTAATGACAGCACGAAGGGACAAAGGGACTAAAAGCCAGAGAGCGGAGTTATTTGTGTGGGAGACGGATGTCCACATGGTGTGCGACAGGCTTCGGCGCCCCACATCAAACCGATCGCACTCCTGTTTCATTGCGGAGACTATTAAGACGGCCGATTGCTGCAGTAAGAAATATTGCTGTCGCACACCAATCTAGCGGGGGGAAAGGGGTGGGGGGGGCGAAAAAAAGAAAAACTCCATGACGATGAAGATCTTCTTTGCCATCCTTGCTGTTGTTGCGGGCATGGGTTTTCTTGCGCCGAGTAGACGTGTAGAGCGTGGGAGAAGAGAATCACCTTCTCTATTTGATTGATTGATTGTTTATTTGTTTTGCACCACCTCACTTGTGGCAGGAAGATGCTGGGGAATTGGAGGAGGAGATGGGGAGGGGGGGGCAGAAATGCGTGGACGAACTGCGGGTGTGGATGTAGACATTCTTCTCTTTCTGCAATACTAGAGGAATGAGGAGGAAGATCTTTTGTACTTGAGCTGTTTTTTTTTTTCCCCTTTTTTTTTGTCTCTTTTTTTTTTTTTGTTTTCTTCGGTCATGCTTCTCTTCCCGTTCCAGGCGTTTATCCTCAACGATGTCATTTATTTTGCTCTTTTTGAATGGCCCACGTGTCTCCCCGGCCCGACATGCACTTCACGTCACAACTTGGAGGGGGGTGAGAGAAGTTTCGGGGATCGGGGCGGGGCGGGCGGGGGGGGCGTTATTTCTTCATCTCCTGCCACTTTTGTTTTTCGCCCAGCGAGTACTTTTTTTATTTTTATTTTGATCTTTTAACCCCCCCATCTTTTTTTCCCCCTTCTTTCTTTGTGTTTGCGTGTGTCTCATGTGGATCGTCCTTCGCTTGACACCTTTTTTTTTTTCCAGTTGCTCATGCGGGCACGTCTACACGTTGTTTGGCTGGGGGCGCCCCTCATCCGTTGGAGTTCCCGTTTCCCCCCATCCTCCCTCGAGAGGCGGTGCTGCATGTCCTCAGCGCACGGTTCGTTCTTGCCTTTCCTCTCGTCGCATCTTGGTAGTGCTTCTGCGGGATTTACAACCCCGTTTTTAGTTCATTTTAGAGCAGTGGGTGGCACTACCGCCACCATCACCGAGGTAGCGGCAAACGTGTAGTTGTATATGGCACATGCTAAGATGAAGGCCGAAAAGGGAGGTTCTGGCACGAAGGGGCGTGATGGCGGTGGAAAAAAAAATCAAGCTAAGGGAATAGAAAAAGAGAAATCTACCACACCGGTCGCCACCACCGCTACGAAAAAAACGCTGACCCAGACTGCGAAAAAAACTGCTACGACTGGAGTCTATTCGACGCCAGATTGTAAAGCCAAAGTCACAAAGCCAAAGTTGACTGGCGAAGTGAAACGAGCGTCTGCGGTGAAGGGCGGTCCGACATCGGGGTTGCAGCGACCAACCGGAAATCTCGACAGGGGCGTAGTGGCTGCGGCTTCTTCCGGATCTGGCGCTGATGCACCGGTGGTTGAGGATTTAGAGCGGTTTGAATCCTCCATGTCGATGCCACCGCTGCCGTCCCCGTCGGGAATCTCGCGGGCGATTGGTGACACCGGAAAAACCCCCTTCAAGGGTGGGACAAGATGCCCATTAAAGGAAGAAAAGGCGGAAAAAAACGGCTCCGTCAGCAACCGCAAACCCGCCGTGGCCTCCTTGTGGGGCAACAGTGTTGGTGGCAATGACGATGATGATGATGATGAGGATGATGATGATGAGGATGATGACGAGGAGGAGGAGGAGGAGGATGATGAGGAGGATGATGATGATGATGAGGATGATGATGATGAGGATGATGATGATGATGATGAGGATGATGACGAGGAGGAGGAAGACGACGACGACGATGAGGATGAGACTTTCACCACTTCCACAACGAAGGTGAAGCGAGTGGACGAGCAGATCACTGTAAAGGTGTCACGTGAAGGGGATCGCAACGTGAAGGTTATTGTCATCACACGGAAGACGCGCTTTGCGGCATTCGTGAAGAACATCATGCGACGCTTTGCATACAGGAGGGCCAGGGATTTTGATATGTATTGTGTCGACGCGGCCGGTGACCATGTAGATATTGATGTTCCGAATGACTTTAAGTCTCTTATTCGGCAACATCTGCAGGGGATGCGGCGGGATCAGTGCAGCAGCAAGGCAGGGGGCGCAGCGGCAGAAATATCGGCGCAAGGTTCAACGTCTCGGTTTTCTGCGAGAGGAGTGCGTCTGGCTAGCGCCTCGCTTTCGCACACGAACCCCAGCGCCAATACCATTGGGACGGTTCCGGATGAAGGAGACCGGAGCAGCAGCACGGTGCTCCGTCTGTATGTGCGTGACTCTTATTCCGTACGACATAGAGAAGATGCTGGCCAGCGTCGGGTGGTATCCTCGCTTGTGACAAGTACAAGCCGGTCTCCGAAAGAAAATAAGAAACCAGCTTTGGGCCCTACTTCCGAAAAGTCGTTGACGGCGTCTGAGTTGGCCACCACCCACAATGACGCATTTTCAAGCAGCTTCGGAGACACCACGCCGAAACTCTCCCACACGATTGGGAGCCTGGGAGTGACGATAAATTTCCGGGAGGACACGGAGGTGCAGTGGAGTAAAATAGGCTTGCTTGGAAAAGGCTCCTTCGGCAGTGTGTACGAGGGCATCACGAGCGAGGGGAAGATCACGGCTGTAAAGGTGCTAGAGATTCCACGAGACGAGAATGCGGAGGAAGTGAAGGTGATCCAGCGCGAGATTAACCTGATGCGCTCGCTCAAGCATAAAAACATCGTCGCGTACTACGGCTGCCAGACTAAAGACCTCCCCAATGGCGCACGACACCTGGAGATTTTTCTTGAGCACTGCCATGGCGGAAGCCTGACGCAGTTGCGTCGCAAATTCGAGCGGGCTAACGAGCGCTTCTCGATATCGCTCGTGCGCGCTTACACCAAGCAGATCTTAGAGGGGCTAAACTATCTGCATAAAATGAACGTCATACACCGAGACCTCAAGGGTGACAACGTCCTCATCTCGTCCTTTGGCGAGGCGAAGCTCGCAGATTTTGGTTGCAGCAAACGTATGGGTACGGCAACATTACAGCAGGAGAACTGCGGCGAGAGAGGCGCAGGCTACCAGACGATGGTTGGCACGCCACTCTTCATGGCACCAGAGGTGCTGAACTGTGAGGGTGGATACGCAAAGCCAGCGGACGTGTGGTCTGTTGGCTGCCTCCTTCTTGAACTTCTTGGGCGCCAGCCGTGGACCTGCAAAAGTAATGCCAATGCCTTTCAGATTATGTACATTATCTCAAAAAGCACCGACATGCCGACAGGGGTGCCCAAAAAATGTCCTGCAAATCTCCTGGATTTCTTTTCTCAATGCTTCTTGCGGGAACCTTCGAAACGCGCAACGGCGGCAGAGTTGCTGGGGCACGATTGGATTACGTGTCCGGACGGCAAGCTACAGGAGGTGCCCGTGGATGAGGATTGAGTACCAATGAATAAAATGCGTCTGGACGGTGCGTGGATCGTAATGGCGGGCGGCGGCATCGCAGACGTCGGAGTGGAAGCACGAGGAGTGGAGGCCAAACCGCGTGACAGACGTGGGAGGGACTGGCGGGAAAAAAAAAACGAAAAAAAGAAAAAATATGCAATCACCTGCTGGTTATGCTCTTAACCCTTGATTATTTAATCTTCCCTTTTTTCTCTTCCCTTTTTTTGTGTGTTTTTATTTGGTTTTCTTCCTCCTTCTACCTATGGTGCTGCGGTATGCGATGTGGAAAACAAGACAAAAACAACAACAACCCAAAAAAAAAAAGTGTCTGCGAGAAGGAAAGAAACGGCGTGAGTTGAGAAGCGCCTGCTTGGCCCCTTTTCCCGCTGCGGCAGGTGCGCATCTCGAGCCACATTTATTTCCCTTCCCCCAGAAGCTGTTCCGCACGCTATTCTATCTTCCGTTATTGCTGGTCTGCGCTTCTGTTTGTGATTTCTCGCCTGTACGTTTTTATTCGCTGCTGCTGTTGTTAGTTGTTGGTGCTGCAGGGGTGGTGTCGCTGGTGGTGTCGATTGATCGTCGCCGTGCTCACCGCCTCCCCCCCTTTTTTTTTTCTTGGAGCTTGTGATGAGAAAAAAACCGTAAGCGAGAGTCCCGTTGCATTGCTTCTTCTTTTCTTTGATTGCGCGTATATACGACCCCCTCCCTTTCTTCCTTCTTCGCGGATCTGGCTGAGGCTTCAGCCGTCGTTTTTCCCCTGCGAGTGTATTAATGATTCCCGAAGCGGCATTTGTTGCTTATAAAAAATTTTTTTTTCTGCCCACCCAACCGACGCCCACCTCGTGGCGCAGGCTCCGCTGGGCGAGAAATCGCCAAAACTATTTTTGCTTCGCAGGCAACAAATGAATGGACTATGATTGGGGCGTAGTGATGTTTGGGTACCGTAAGATATGCGGGACGGGGTGCGGTGATATTCATTTGGCTCTTCGCCCTTCTCTACCCTCCCCCCTTCGTCCTGTGTGGCTCTCAGGCTCATATAAATCTGCAAATACACTTGGACTCGCGAAACGTGTTCTTTTTTTCTTGTTGTTGTTTTCCCACGCAGACGCACGTGATGTCACTCAACTTCTCAGCTGTCGCAGTGGTGCTGCACGAAGGAATGTCTTTTTTTTTTTTTCAATCGATGAATGATTTCCCACCCCCGGAAGAAAATACGAAAAACAAACCAGCGAAGCGTTTTTACTTCACTGTACTTGTGCCGCCGATGCCAGCGATGGTGTGTGTGTGTGTGTGTGTGTGTGTGTATTAGCGCCTGTTGTGGCCGTTGCGCACATCATTTTGTAGCGTGCTAAGAAACGCCCTTCTTTCATCCCACCTTTCCAATTCGCACTCGGCGCGTCGCTCACTCACCCACTTTCACAGACAAAAACAACAAAAAAAGAGAAAAACCCGCCACCTTTTTTCTTTTCCTTTTTTTTTTTTTGCTGTGCTGCTTATTTTCCCCTTTTCTTCTTCTTCCAGTTGTTGTTCCTTCCTTCGTTTCACTGCTCTCTCTTTTCTTTTTTTCTTGTTTTTTTCGGTGTGTGTGTTGGGGGGGGGTTGCCTGCTTTTCTCCCTCTGATTTGCGTTTCTTTTGTTTTTTACTTTTTGTCGTCTTCACCACCGCCACCAAAAGTGGGTTTAGGGTTCGCCATCGACACGCACACCTGCAGGACGCGGGGGGTGGCGAAAAAAAAAGGAAAAAAAAAGAGCCGAGCGGTCGTGCAAAAGGCGTGCCAACAGGGGAGGACGGTGGTATAAACGGCAGCGCTCTGCTGTTCGGCACACACATGCTTCGATTAAAAAACATGTGGCAGTTTTCACTGCCCGTGGTGTTCCTCTTGGTTTTCCTCGCCTCGTTAGAGGGCGCCGCAGGAGGAGGTGCTGAGGCGCGGGTTGGCACGACAGGGGAAGTGCCGATCCCGTCACTGGCACAGCAAGAAAAGGAGTGGCAAGAGAAACTCTCGCTGACTCTCCCTGAACTAAACGAGCGTGGGAAACAGTCCTCTTTGCTCATTGCGGAGAGCACCTCGTCTTGCAGCCTAGAGCATGGTTGTCCGCATGCCTCAATGGCTTGGGCCACGGGGACATTTACGCTAAGTGATGTGCTCACACCCTCCAGCTTCCTTGTGGCGTCAAACTTAACGCTTAAGATGAGTCTTTGCTGTGGATACAAGTACAATGGATCGATGCTGCGGGATACGGCGCTGTATGACGTGTTTCTTCAGGCCCTGCTTCAGGCAACACCGTTTCAGATACTAACACTGGAGGAAAAGCGTCGCATGTTTCCCCTTAGTCGTGTCATCATTTTCGATACGCTGAGGGATCGTCGCTACGATGCGGCATACGTGCCGACGGTAGAAGACGTGCAGGTGGGAAACGATGGTGATGGCGATGTCATTGTTCTTGTCTCTGGCGCTGTTGGGGACGGCATCCACCGCGTACCCCTGCAACATCCAGCAGGGAGTCGTGTAACCGAAGGCATGGCAGACATTCAACTAAAAGTTGCGAACATGGCGATAAAGTGCAAATGCCCACATACGCTGCGTGTGATGCCAATTTTGCGAGCTCAGTCAGACACTCTTCCGCCGGTCTCTATTCTTGGGCTGGGATCGCATTGTGGGATGCAAGGGGCTCTTCCTCACTTTAACAAGGATGCGACAGGGAATAATAAAATTAATAATGATAGCAATAGTAACATTCTGCGACTCCACAACGGTGTATGGGCAGTTTCATTCGCCTTGTCTCCCCCTTTGCTTCCGGCGACACTGGTGCAATGGGTGGTGAGAGATGTCACACGGGGGGCAGCAGCGGCAGTGGTGGTACTTGATGAGTCGTTTCACATTAAAACTGAGACGGGAATCGATGGGAACCTTTTGCTGCGCCAAAGCCATGCGAGCAGCAGCTACTTTGAGATGACTCCACATCACAGGTATGAGGTGCGGGTCACAGTGTCTCGCGGTATTGTCACACAAACGGACTCTGGTACCTTCGTCATGCACCTTCCACTGGGTAGGCATCGGGAAGTGGAGCATGTAGCACCGAAACTACACTTTGGCTTTGAAAGAAAACTGCGGCTATCGAAGGGTACAATAAACGACGCTGAGCTTAGGGATGCACTAACAGAATCACAAACAGAGTCACGAGCAAAATATGTCGGTTATTGGGTGAACACCCCATCTAACGACCAGCCGTTGCCACAGAGACAGCATCGCGTGCAACACAACCCATATACAGAGGATTCAGTTACGTATCCTCTCTTCGTTGGTCAGAACATCATCTCCTTCTACGTGAACGATATCGATGAGGTCTGCGATCCGACGCTGCTGGAGGTGCAAGAATTTTGGGCACTGCAAAGCATTCTGCTGCATCCCTCAACGTCGCCCATGACGGCATGCAAAGAGGACATTTCGGTGGAGGCACTAACATTAAGCGGAGTTGTGGCAGCTATGCGCTCCTTGCATCAATTACCTGTACGTTTTCCCCCTTTGCCACGGGATGCGCGGGAGAAGAGGGATGTGATCGAGGGACGTTTCAAGTGTGCCGGACATGCTGGTGAGCCGTGTCACATTCACGTTGAAGAAGGCGCTAACGGGGGTGCTTCAGGCGTACTAAAAATGCGTAGGCGCAGCGTGGTAGAGGTGTCATGGGTCTTGCGAGTAGAGGTGAAGAACACGGCATTTATGATGCACGAGGAAAACTTTGACCCGGCGGTGGCCCGGGTTGTTGCTCAGGTAGACGAACCATTCGTCCTGGTGGAGGTACACTCGCGTGCCGCTTTGGTGGTGCGCCGAATGTCGACCTTGCCAGAGCGAGTGCGCATCACGCTTCCGATGCATAAGTCACGGTTGTTGGTTTACCCCCCGCGCCAGGTTGAAGATGAGGGGGCGCTGCTGTTTGGCCGCTGGATTGCTGCCGAGCCTCTGCGTGTTGTCTCTGTAAATGATGCGTTCACTCTGGAGCTGGACACTACGCTTGTGCCAAATGTAGAGCAGACACTGGAGGAGGGTACACTACGCTTCATTGCTGAGGACTGTGGCGAGGCAACGAGCGATCCACTTCTTGTTGGTGTTTCGTACACTTCTAAATGTCCGCCACGGATTGTAGAGCACATGGTGGTGGTGGTGGCGGTCCATGCACCACCCATTTCTCCAGCGCTTCTGCCAGTCTACACGGAGGAAAGATGTGTGCAGCTTCAGGCTCCTCGCGCAGCGCGGAAAGATGAGGATGCCCTGTGGCATATTCCACATTGTGCTGAGGCAGCGAGTCGCCCATACATTGTGTCGGAACAGCAACAACAAGAGTGGAGGAACGATGCAGTTGATAGAACCTCTACCGCTGAAGTGATCATGGTTTGTGGCATTGAGGTGCAGCAGTGGTGCGATGTTGTTTGGAGCGCACAGAACCCCGTCGGTACTGTCATGCAAACCTTCTCGTTACGACGATGTCAGCGGTCACCAAATCTGGTGTTTCATCAAGATGGTCAGCAGCAGCCGCGTGGTGAGCCGTCTTCTGCGTATACATTTCCCTTGGTTGAGTGGCTGGTTGATGAATATGGTCTCACCAAAGGTGATAGTGGTGCTTCTGCTGCTGGGGAGAATCGCTTTATTGCTCTGCGTATTATTCCAATTGCGGGCCATAAGGCTACTATTGGCTACTCTTTTAACTACACCAAGTCGCAGGACCATTTTGAGGCGGAATTCACTTACACAGGTGCTGCTGCACACCAGCTTCAAGGCACACAGAAGCATTTCCAGCGTGTGCGTGGTAAGTATGCTGGTGATAGTTACAGCACAGATGAGGATGAGGCGGCTCTCTCACCACCGCTGCTCATACGCCGCTTCGTCTCCCCGTTGGATGGTAAGAAGGACAATGAGGCCAGCATCACTGCTGACAGTGGTGAGATAGATGACACGATAACGGTGTGGTCTCGCGGGGTGTATAACAGTGATTACGACATCGATATAGAGTATGATGCGCGATTTTCGATGTTGAATAACAGTGCATCGCGGCAACTGCAGTTTCACGGGCTCAGCAACAGCTCGCACTACCCTCTGCTGTACGTGATACGCCCCCTGTCGAAACTGACCGCTCCCTCTCCCGCGCATGCAGAGGCTGCAGCAGAGTTTGCGAAACGCGGCATGTGTCTGGAGCGTTCCGGTGCCATTTCTGTCCTCTCACTCACGCCGCTTGGCCTGGTGCAGGTTATCGGGGAGAGGGAGGTTCTCTTCTGCGAGTCTACCTTCGTCTTTTCGCGCCACCCCTGGCTGAACACCAAGTACCACTTCGACTTCACATGGTCGTGCGCCGATAAAAGCGTCATCGCAGTAGTGAAACACACCCCGACGCTTTCCGTGCTCCACCACGGTGGAGGGGATGTGAATGCGACGCACTGCACTCTCTCAGTGCACAACACCTTGACAGACACGACGCAGACTGACATGTTCCTCCTCCGGCGGGTGTACCCAACGGCACTATCGCCGACCTTTGCGGTGCTGAGCGACAACGCAGCAACTGGTGGGTGCGTCTCGAAGAGCAAGGCACATCTCACGGGTGTGAACAAAGTTACTGCCAATGCTCCTGCTACTGCAGCTAGGAAGCTAACCACGAAACACTGGGTTGTTGGGAGTAGCGCTGTTTTACACGTGGACACGCCAACCAAAGGGGGTGCGTTTTTCTGGCGCGCCGTGAGCGTTGTGACAGTTGATTCTACATTTATTGGAACGCAGCTGCTTCTCGATTCGATTGAGTTCGTACCACTTGTGGAGTACCCACGCGCGCTTCATCGCGGTCCTGGAGGTACAACTGTGATGGTGAAGGGCATTCACGAGCCTGGGCTGTACACCCTCACGCATTACCACTTCGATCCAGGGTACCCGGGCATATGCCCTAATATAAGCGTCACAGAGACCCTACATGTTGCACGTGCGCGGGTCGTTGAAAAGGAGTTGACAGTGTTTGGTGACGTGGCAACACTCTCTGCAGTGCCGCTTCCTCGTGAGATTGAATGCCAGTTCATTGGGCGCTGGGAAGTGGTATCGCTTCAGACGTCAGCCAACGAAATCTGGGGTTTTGGTTCTAACTTTACAGGAATCCTCTTCGACAATGTCAGCAAGCCACACACACAGGTTAAAGGACTTGTATTCGGAATCGTTACGATACGTTGGGCCATCTACGCCGTCGCCTCTTCTATGTACGAGGATGGAATACACAAGAGAAGTGATTCCACCTTCGTTGGTGGTTTTACCAGCAAGGACAAACAAGAAGAGCTGGTCCTGGTGGACTTTGACACACTACAGGTGCTGGTATTGACCGAAAATCTCCGCTCTAACCGTCTCGTGACGCTTTCTGATGCTGTTGATATTCTTCCCACATCTTCGACTCTGAACTGGGGTCTGATAGACACACAAAGTGGTGGGGCATCTGGTTTTCTCTTATCAAGTGGCCCGAGTATCCGTGTCGATGTGGTGCCAAATGAGGGCGACGGGAGTGGTATTGTCAGCGTGACGCGCAATGTTATTGTAGTAGAAAACCTTCCAATTGGTGTGACACATTTGGAGTACGAACTCCACGCATCACCACATATGTTTGGTCCCATGCTGAGGAAGCGATTTCCTTTTGCGCAGCGACATCGGTTTGAGATTGAGCGGGTGTCAGCTTTTTTATCTGTGAACACCACACTAGATCACGAGTGCGACGCATACTCTGGTCATGGGAAGATCTCCTTTTGCCTGCACACAAACGATATCACGTTTTCGGCATCTGCAGCATCAGAAAAGCTACATTCACCAGTGGGCGTGCACCTTGTTGTGCCTGAAGTCTTGGAGGGTATTGTAAAGGCTGGTGCAGAGCGGGTTGCTACAGACGGGTGCTCTGTGCCCTGGTGGGTCACATCCAAGGCGCGTTGGTTTGATATTCACACTGACGTCTCGCAGCGTTGCGTGTCGTTTTCCGTTTCCTCAGTACAACACCTTCAGCCAAAGGAGGTGTCGCACTACCTTTTCCTGTCACAGGAGCGTATGGAGTCTTCGCGGTTGTGTGCTCACAACCACGGCGACTTTATGACGAGCGAAATTATAGAGGGTGCCGAAACGTGGAGTGAGAGCACGCAGGCGCACGAACCGTTTTTTCGTTCCGGCAACAGCAAGAGAGGTGGCATTGTGAAGTTTCTGCCTTTTCGTGATCCCACTACTTTGGCATCTGATGAACGAGTGATGCGGCCAATGTTTGGTCTTCTTGGTGTTCCTGACGTGGTTGCAACGGAGCTGGACATCAGCGAGGTTGCCAGCAGTAACACCAAGAAGACAGCGGTGGAGGTCGTGCTGCGTCTTGACACGGGAAGCCCCAAGCAAATGGGAGGTTACCCCCACGCGACAGCTTCGAAGCAGCAGCAGCAGCAGGAGGAGGAGCAACATGTGCTGCAGCGTGGCAGTTTGTTGGAGAAGTGTGTCCGCGATACGGTGCGGGGGTCAGACATTCTGCGACATTGGACCGAAGTCAATCGTCCCGATCGTGCAGAGGGGCTTGCTGCGCACGAGTGGCTAGAGTATGTTGAAGAGTCGTTAGATGCGTATGTTCCGTGTGAGCCACTTTTTCCCTCGCTTGCTCATCTGCTGCCGCGTCTCGACGACACGGAAGAATCGCTGCGGAATCGTCTGGCCAACCGCATGTCGTCCACGGAGCGACCACTGGTCTCGCTTGATGTAATTGCGCAACAACTGGATGGACTACGGCAGGAGTTCCGTTGGACGCATGATGGTATCAACGTGACAGGGTTACGCACCGATCTGCAGGAGGCACTCTCGCGTCGTCGAATCACAACATCTCAACTCGAGGAGATTAGCCGTGCACGAGTTGACAAGGGCGGTAGCCAGGAGAAGCTGAAGCAGAGACTCTCGCTCAGCCACGGACCGGAAGGGACTTCGCGGGAAGAATTGTTTGAGACCGTCATGCGGCTCTACAGGGGTGTCACTGAGGAGGATGTTTCTGCCATTCGGGTCACACTTCCGCGTTATGTGCGGTTTACTGCGCCACACAATCTCTTTCTTCGCACGGCACTACACAAGGATGTTCTCTGTGGAACGAGAATCCCGACATCTGCAGCGTCGCTTGTGTTTTTTGGTCGCGTTGAGTTGTTGGACGTTCCGCCAGTGGTGAGTATTTCACCTCCGGCGATCAAGCAGTGTGAAGTAGAGGGCGGTCTGCCTGTAATTGATATTAGCCTTAGTGGGACGCGGTTGGTGAATCTGAGCTCCTTTCCAACCGACCGCATTTTGCTGGAGGAGGTTCATAATCCGAACCGAACCGCTTTTGGTCTCGCAGCGGCAGAGTCCTCTCCGGATGTTGGCCTTCTGCCATGCCTAAAGCAGATGCAGGCTGGGATGGTTGTGAAGATGTCACGCACAACACGGAAACATCTGCATGTGCAACTCTCACCGTGTCCCTCTTTTCAGATGCTGAGCCCTGCGGAGTACGATGAGCACCAAGACAGCACAATGTTGCAGCTGAAATTGCAGTTACCACGTCTGCTACGTGTTACACTCCGCGAAGTGCTGGTGGAGGACAGTCACGTGCACGGGAAAACATCCATGTCGTTCGTTGTGGAGGTGCGGCCAACATTGGCTCGACTGCATCTCCGCACGCTTTCTTCTTCAGAGAATAAGTTTGGGCCATGGTCAACTGCCTCCAGAAACCGGCCGCTGTTGGTGTGTGAGTCGGACGTGCAACGCAAAGGTGTGGAGTTCGGGGTGGAGCTTATCGGTGACATATGGCATGACGACGTTGGTAGCGGAGGGGGTTGGGACGGCGAAGAGATCACCACTTCCTCTTTGCCTCCTTCCGGTGCATCACATGGGTTTGAAGCTGTTGACACAGCAGGGCTGCAGCAATGGGGATTGAGCGATGATGCCCATGCTACTGGGTTTATTCACTGGTCGCCACAAAACGTGGCCCTACTGAACAGCTTCAGCATTGTGGAGCATCATGGCCTCGACAGCGTGCATCACATTTTCTTGCAGCATGGTGGGCTGTACCGCTCACACTTTGTTAGTTACCTCTTCTCGACACTGCTGGCCAACCCGGATAACATCCGACAGCATCAGCTCGTGTGGCGCTACAATAGCACATTTGTGGGCATACGCATTCCAGCGGGGGTACTCCACTCAAAGGACTCTGGTGCTGGTACCGGCAGCAACAACAATAACAAGGAAAGGGGCTTCTCATATGGTTATACTGAGGAAGACCTCCCACCAATTAGACCATTTGCCGCCATCGAAGAGATTTTATTTGCTGTGCCTGGCATCTCAACAGAGTGCCGCGGTTGTCTGCTGGCAGACACAACGTACTTTGTGGCAGGAGACCTCACGGGACTATGGTCTTTTCCGCCCACCACCCTGCCGCCACTGGAGAATAGCGTGCTGACAGAACCACTACGCGTACCTTTTTACGAGACACTGCGTGTGCCTCGGGAGTGGCGCTTCACAACTATGTGTCCTACAGCAGCGTGGGATAATCTGAATCGTCTATGGCGACGATGGGAGTCACCACCCGCAGCATCGAACAGCAAGCCATTTCTGCAGATGGAGGTGGTTCTGTACAGTCTTCGAAACATGCTAGGCGAGGAGGTGCCACTTTCGAAGCGGCCTACCGTTCTGCTGACGAGTGTTCCAATCTCAGTTGCAGATCTGATGCAAAAAGGCCAAACAAAGGCGATGGACTCTCTCTCGGAGATTGTGTTTCATGTCGAGACATCGGCAGCGGAGCGGGCACATGCGATGATAGCTGCTGACTTTGTCCGGTATGGACGCAGGCACCTGCATACCATGCATAACTATGTGCGTGATGATCGTGGGAGTGGTGGTGCGCTGACAGTGAACGCCTCCGTGTTTCTGAAGTTTTGTGTACACGCCACTTCTTCCGTGACGCAGCAGCAGCAGAAGCAGCACGATTCACAATGCACCATCATGAGTCTTACTCACAGCCTTCTCATCGTGGAGGAACCTCGCACGGCGTCGTACAGGGGAAGACTGCGCCGTGGTTCGTGGGGTTCTATTTTTCACCCGGTAGCATTGCTGCACCATGCCGGCACCGCGTTGTTGGGCTACTTTATTTTCCCAAGGGTTTTGTGGGTGCGTCAAAATCATTTGTCACCCCATATGCGTGACGTAATGCCTGCACGAGGAGGGACAACTGTGATGCTGTTTGTGGCGGCAGTGTTTTTGTACCAGATGATGTCGTGGTTGTGGGCGGTGTTGTGGGTTTTGCTTTGGGGGGCACTCTTTTGCCTTCTACCGGAAATGATTGTGGGTCTCTACTTTTTGTTGCACCTCCTCTGGTGGGCCTTTGTGATGTGATGATAAAGGCAGTGGTTGCGATGTGATGAGTGGGGAGAGGGGCCTTCAACCGAGTGGGGAGGCATTTGGGCAACATTTTGCGTGCCAAATAGAGGCTAAATTGTGGGAAACGTTTCTGTTTCGTGACATCTTGTGCCCTCTTCGATTTGTGTTGCCGTGTTTACTGTTTCCCATCGAAACTTTTTTTTTCTTTGTAAGTCTGTTGAATGTTTTGTTTGTGCGTTTATGTCTCTGCTGTTATGGTTCCGATGTCCCAGCACGCTTCTTTTCTGTTTCTGTCTGCGTATGCGTGTCCTTGCGTATTTAGGACGAGGAGGTAGTAGTAGTGGAGGTGGTGGGTGGTCAAATGCGGCGTGTTGCATTTCTGCATCCCATCTTCGGTGTTTGCGCAGTAAAGCCACTGTATGTGTCTTCTCGCTTCGGAATCAGTGGGGCTGTACCATACGGCAGTGTGCCAGCTGACATTGAGCAATCCCGATACGCACAGAAGCCACGCGAGGAGGACGTCATGGTGGGGATGTCACGGCGCACGGCTTCAGGCAGCAGAACTGGCGGCAGTGATGGCGATGGTGCGACTGCCGCACCGGCAGCAGCAGAGGCGTACGACCCGTGGCGGGTTCTCGGTTTGACTCCTGATGCCTCGAGCCAAATGGTGCGAATGCGCTATCACGAGCTGATGCGGCAAGTGCACCCGGACTTGGAGCCGAACGGCGTTGGTGACATTCCACGTCTTAACCAAATCAACAAGGCGTACGAAATTATCACAAAGAGCCCGACGATCGATCGCCGCTACCGCAGCCTTGTCAGCGATACACAGCATTTTTACTACCGGTTCCTCCCAGAGTGGATGGCGCGCAACGTGGATGAGATGCCACGGTACTGGAGTTGGGTAAAGTGGCGCACCCCCGGGGCTTTTCAGCTGTTCCTGTGGTGCTGTGGCTGCTACATGATCGGGCGCTTCTACGCCTCCTTTCCGCTGCTCACAACAGCCTTTGTGATGTCGCTTATGTTCGACATTCTATTCCACACCATGACGGCACCGGCGACGTGCTCCATGCTGTTTCTGTACGCCATTATGTCCTCGCAGAGCCACGACATGGCATGGCTAACAAGCCCCAAGTCCTTCCTGCGCCGAGAGCTCGGGTATTAACAAAAAAAAAAAAAAAACGCCCTTGGCGTACGTGTCCATGAATGCAATTTATTTATTTATTTTGCTTCTATCTCGCGCGCACGTTGTATATGTGCGCGTTAGTGCTTAATTGTGTAAGCGTCTAGATGTGCGCGCGGGCGAGAAGCTCGTCGCCTTCACTCCCCCCTTTCCTCTCCTTCGCTGCATTTGCATTTCGTCTCTCACACCCCCTTCTCACAACTCTTCAAATACATCGATTTACCTCTCTCTCTCTCTCTCTATATATATATATATATATATATATATATATATATATATATATGCATCTTGCTTCTTGCGCATAAGAAGGAAAGGGGAGAAGTGTGCTGGCGATGGCGGATGTTTCTATCGTCCCACCGTTTATCGTGTTTCAGCGGCCCGTCTTCCAGTTTTCTACAGCAGGCGATAACGACAACAGCAGGAGCAACTCGTCGCGTAATGTCGCTCGTGTCTTTTTTGATGAGGTGGCGAGTGATGTTGTAGTATTCAGCGCAGCGTCCTGTGAGGTGTGCTTCTACCACATGCAGTTGCGTGAGGACTCAAACCAGGCGGATTCGATTGTGTCGTCGCCTTTGCAGCACAACGAGGGTGTCAGTTCAGCGGACGAAACGAATACGCTGCAGGAGGATGAGGAATGGCTGCGACACCATCCATCGCTTCCCTCAGATGCCATCGCACTGAGGGTGAAGTGCCCATACGGTGACGGGAGGGACGCGTTAACTATTCGTCACGCAAAACGCTGCCCTGTTGCGCTGCACAACGGCAACGGTGACGGTAGACGAGGCAGAGATACCCGTGCGTATCTAGTGGCACTCAGCTTTGACACAGAGCAAGTCTTCTTCTTCAGGTGCCATCACCAACTGGAAGTCCAGCCGTTAGCAGCTGTTGCAACATTCCAATGCGCACCAAGGAACTTGCGCTTCCGCGAAAGTTTTTACCCCATTCATGCATTCTACTGGACCGACAAACTACAAGGCGCCAAACAGACCACATGGCCCCAAGGGTCTCTCGAAACCCCGCAAACAGAAGATGAGAGGCAACAGCGTGAGGACCCGAAGAGGGGAAAGGGTGTGGAGCTTGAAAGCCTCGCCTCTTCACATCTCACCCAAAGGGCATCGACAACCACTTCCACTCTGCGCATTCTGCTGTGTGTCACGTCCATCAGCATTGATCTGGTAGGAGTGGATGAATCGATGCTACTGCCGCTGCCGCCACCACGCGCTGCGCGCACGGGCAGCTGTGACGGTGACAACGTTGTCGCTGCCGGTGGGAGATTGTGCATACTCCTTCGCCGATACCCGACGCATACAGACTACTGGCATTACAGTCCTGTTGCCCAAACGTTTTTATCCGTTAATAAACGGAAGCCATGTTTTGTGAAGACGTTCACGATACGCGATGAGACCCTTCGCACAATGTCAACACTGCGACTGGAAGAGGATTTGGCTGCTCCAGGGGACAATGACATGGAATCTTCGATGTTCTATTCTTCTGCGTGTATGGATGTGCCCGCCGTTCAGTACCCCATCGGCTTCCTTGTGGTGTATCGAAATCTCTTCATCTGCGCTGCTTCGCGCCGTGATGGGTGTATTGTGCTTTTTCGTTACACCTTGAGCGCGGATGGAAAGAATGATTTGGGTTTTGTGAAGTATCTGGTGCTGCGTCCAGATTTCTCGATAGATGCATGGCATGAGCCAATTATGTTGCAGGTGGTGGACAACCTTATTCTTTTGCATGTTTTGCATAAAGAGCTCACCACCGTATTTGACATCATCTTGAACGAGAAGCGGGAAAATATCTTTATCCCAGAAGCACTAACTGAATCTCTTGCAAGTGCACCTTCTTCTTCGGCAAAATCTGCTGTGTTTGGGACACAGTGCAGCACGGGGTTTACCGCCCCGTCCTACGGGGGTGTATTTCTGGATGAAAGTACCACTGTGAAGAGCGGGAAGTGCCCATCTGTGTCATGGATTGCACGTTTTGCGAGTAATTTGCTCCATGGGGACAACGATTATTGTAATAGCACCACTGGAAATGGTGGTGATTCTGGAAGCGGAAGCCAGACACATACTCAAAATAAGGGTGATGTGACTGTTTTAATCGTGCGGCCTTTGCTTAACGCTTCTCTCTCGTTTTATCCGCCACTAATGAGGGAAGCACCTGTTGGTTTTGGATGTAGTGTCCATTACTCACGGGACTTCATCTTTGGCAAGCTACCATTGCTCTTAGATCGTCAGAATGGAACCGTTTGTCTCATTGGCGTTAATCCTTTTGCGATAGCTGCCATTTTACCGAAAGGCTCCCAACGCATGCAATTTTTTCTGCACCGCATGTACTGTGCAGGGAATGTTGTGCCTTCGATAGTGCATGCTATGCTCGCTGCCCAGGAGAATCTAGCCGTAGTGGCCGAAGCATTTGAAATGATCACTGCACACCACGCAGTGCAGCAGCACCAGCTGCTGCAAAGTGAAGCGAAAAGAGAAGGAATTCCAAGTTGGACACGTGAGACCCCGTGTTTCGGCGCAGCTGCTTCTGAGCCGCACCGGAGGACCGATGTCTTTCTCTCGGGTCCACCATCCGCACTCCGACGATGGCTGCCAAAGGAGGACGCCGAGGGTCCACTACCGAGCTGCCCACCATGGCGCAGATGGAGCGGCTTGACGCCTCGGGAGGTTCTCTCCACCTGCATGACGCCGCATACTGTTGAATGTGAGTCTTGCGTCGGCCATTCTATAGACGCGCGAATCGGACAAGTGGCGATGCAGCGCGACGTGTTCAGCCCCTTGGCCGACGTGGTTTTCCGTGTTGGAGACATGGATGAAGTGGCCAACGCCACTGCCACCTCAAAAGTAGCCGTAGGGGAGGCAACACCAGAGTTTGATCCATCTGAAACTTGTGGTATGTCTGCTGGACAGAAGTGCTTTTTGCAGTACCTCTTCTACGCCCTCCTGGAGTATGCGTGGTGCGTGTTACAGAGGGGATTCATCCTTAACTTTAGTTTGCAGCATCTTCTTCTTCGCCTATATTATGCTTCTTCACCTGCCTGCGAGTTGCTGCACCAGCTGCTCTTCCCTGGCATCATCACCGACGAGGTACCCACAGCGATGTTGCTGCTGCGTATGGGTGGTAAGAATCGGCAGTTGGGATTTGACATGCTGCTGAGACTGCAGGCTAACGCCTTGATCGTGCAGGAGTTTCTAAAGGCGCGGGAGCCACTGGAGGCAGCGAAGTACTTTTGTTCTGGAGAGCACAAGTGGACGACCCAGCTTGACCAGCAACGTTCTTCCATGAAAACGATGGGTGATATCCTTCAATGTGCCTTGGAGGTCTTGTTCGATGAGGAGCGAGGCGTTGAAGTGCACAAAACGCGGCGGAGCGCTTTGGAGTTCGTGACTGTATATGAGATGATTACAGATTTCCTGCTGCGACATCCGTTGACCGAGGGGGTTTTGCCGCCACCGCAACTTTTTCCTGTGGCGGTGAAGTACTACAAGTTGCTATCGGATGGGGGGTTGGGACAAGATGTCTAAATATTTTGTGGTATCATTTAGCCTTCACCGCCCCCACCCCTCCGTTCGTCGCTATGATGCTTTGTAGTAACCTGAAAGCTTCATAAGCTTCTATTTCATTTCATTGGGTGCATCTCAATGTAGGTTCCACGCTCCACCTGTTCGTCCGTACTATTCAGCAGTCCTGAGGGACTTTTTCAACACTCCTCTTTCATTCTACTCTCAAGACACATATCAGCTTAGTTTTGTGACCGGTGTTATTGGACCACTCCCCAGATACCAACGACAAGAAGAAAAAATACTACACCGAGTGGGTGACAGGTGATGGTGGCGGTGCCTGTATCGCCTAAGAAGACGTTCTCACAGCTTCTTTCAGTGAAGCTCGCTGCGGTGACTGATGTGTTTGTCGCTGATCTCAACGAGGGGTACCGACTCGATATGGAAGACAGCACTGCATACTTTCTGAAACTGCAGCGTGTAGCCGCCGAGGACCCCCCACAAGGCCTGATCCTCTTCTCTAAATCCTCTCGCACTTCGTGAGTGGTGCGGGAGGTGGGGTGCAGGTAAATGACGATGCGTACCTTGCCATGAGGTGGATCCAAGGCGTATCGCACCAGAGCTGTACACAGGGATGTTTCAGTTTTTGGCCGCATGCTCGCTCTGCTGCACCAGCAAACGAGACCCACAGACATGTTTTGTTCATCGGCCCCTGTGCCACCGGGCGTTTGTCAGATATTGCGAGGGTGGACGGCAGATTGGCCCATATATTACATAGACATGGTCCCGCTGCTGCGAGTGGTGTTGGCATGACAGAGGGATGTCTGTGGTTCCAAGCAGGCGTCTTCGTGACTTCTGTGCAGCAAACACATGTGGTGAGAGAACTGGTAGTGGTGCTATTGTTGTGCAACTCGGTCTCATGCACGACATTTTATGGTGGTAGAGCGTGTCATATGAAGCAACAGGGGAACCGTAACTGATTGTCCCGTCTTCCTACTTTGGCCAGCGTGGGGTCGACATCGCAATGACGCAGCTTCAGAGACGACTTCTACGTGGTGTGCAAGGAGGCGCTGACGCTTACCGCAGGATTCGAGTCACATGTGCGCTGGTGCAAGCTTCTGCCACTGTTCTCTTACACGAAACTCTCTTGTGACGTGGACGCGGCATCTGCGCCCGCCGCCTTTGGCGCACACCTCCTGAACCCTGCCTGAATGCGTGTGTGTGTGTTTTCCCCAAGCGAGAGGGAGAGGAATGACTCCCAGCCGTGTGCTTCGTCTCAAAAAACGAGAAATCCACGCGAAATATTTTGTTTCTTTCCACCACTCCGCTTGTTGCAAAGGCGTAAGTGCCGAAAGAACTCACGGAACGCAACTCTCACCGCTTCGAGCGGTAGGCGGGCTGAGGGCGCCCGCTTCAGCACCTTCTTTTCGTCCGTACTAAATTTATTATATAGACAGCGCGGGGCCCTTGAGAGTTTCACGGTCTTTTTTTTTCTTGACCTCATTTTGTTTGGCATCATACATGCAACACTGCGCACTAACACGCGGCCTTTTCCCTCTTCTTGTAAACGGAAAGAAAGCACAGGGCGTAGCTATTTCTTTGTGTTTATGTTGTTGTTGTTCATATTTTTGCTGGGCTGCCAAACTATCTGCTGCACGCCAGCAGAGATGCCTTTCTGTTTCATGCCGCTGCTATTCCCCGGACATGCTGGCGCGGTTTCGTTCTGCAGTTGGGGTCGGTGAGGCATGGATTGCATTTCATTTACTCATGCACAAACGCCAGTTTATTATTATTATTATTATTTTATTATTATTCTTTTAATGTGTTGTTGTTTTTAGCGGGTGAGAAATGGAGCGATGCAAAGAGGAAGAGATGAAAAGTGTGTGTGTTTGTGCGCGCGGCGGCAATCTCTTTTTTCTTTTCTCTCATTTTCTCTGGGAAGAGGCAGTCGAACGGAACGGAGGGGGTGCGGCAGAGACACGAGTGAAGAAGAAGAGGGGTGCAGCTGGCAGTCCCACCCCACCCCACCTCACGGAAAGTACAAATGGAAGCGGTGACTGACGCTAATGAGAGGAGCTCGCCTGAAGAGGCACAGACGGGCTGCACAATGTCATCACTATCCGCAAACAGCAGTCCCACAGCCGCTAATGCCGTAGCTGCTGCCTTGTCTGCTGAGGATCGCGCTGCGATAGAATACGGTGACGCCTATCGCTGCATTCTCGAGGCTATTGGAGAACCTGGCTACAACTCGATGAAGGCGCTTTTCTACGGGGAGGATGGGCCCCCAGCAGCCACTATCCCCTCCATTACGGTATCATTTGAGCTATTCGATGCCGTACAGAACCGCTTTGCTAATACAAAGATGATGCTGGAAAGAACAAAAGCAGACCTCCACACACGACATCAGCAGTACGCCATCCTACAGGAGCAATACGAGCAGCTGCAAGTGTCTAACGGTATTCTGGAGAAACGGGTCACTGAGCTCGAAAGAAACAACACACAACTTCATCAAAACATCGCCAAACAGGAGGTTACTGCGGATCAGCTGCGACAGCAGATTACAAGGTTGAAGGCAGAGATGGAGGTGGTTGAGGAGAAGATGACGAAACGTGACGAGGAACTGCAGGTCCTACACCACCGTGTGGCCGAGGGACTTATCTCGATCTCCCAGAAGGAGACGATCATCACGAACCTGCGGCGTCAGCTTGGGCGTGGCGCCACTTCAAGGCCTGGAGACCCGTTTGGGGCGGGGAACGGGGAGTCAAATGAGTACAGTGCGGATATGCTCAGGCGCATCGCTGATGATGTTGAGGGACGTTCCATTGAGTCGCAACTGCGACTTTACTCTATGGAGCTGGAGGCAAAGATAAAAAATGTGGAAGAAGAGAAGAAATACATAATGCTTCGTCACACTCTGTACCGAAAACATGTGCAAGCCGTTACGGAAGTATACGAAGCGTGTTTCATGGCACGGGAGGATGCCGTGCTGGCGCATGTGTGCGAGGTGCCTCAGTCATTGCCCTGTTCTGTATCCCCCATTGCCGCCGCGGCTGATGATACATACAACAGTCTGCATGAGTCGTCGGTAAGCACCAAGGACTCTTCCTATCAGCGCTTTCCAGTGCTTTCAGCACCTGATATTCAGATGACAGAGGATCCCCATTGGAGGACGGTGGCGCCGTGTGACTCCTTGCAAAGTTTGGCATTGCTGCAGTCACCAGATGTGATGCGCGCTAGCAACAAGACACTTTCAAGAGGGCAATCTTCACACCAACGAAGCTCGGAGCATTTGGGGTCCCCGCAGTATAGGAAGAAGAGCAGCGGGTCGCCGCATCACAGATCATCCATTCAGCAACAATTTACACGTAAGGGGGAGGCACCACAAACGCACTCGTTGCGCCAAGGGAGAAACAGTGCTAACGTGAGTGAAAGTGATACAATAAAGCTAAAGAGAGCAGCGCATGGGGAGTTAAAAGGTCACCGCTCCACAGCTTCATCCACAGGTGATCAACAAATCTTACATGGCGGCTCGATCTCCCCAATTTACGATAACAATGACTCCATTTCAGAGGAACAACGGGTCTCAAGGGGGTCATCTGCGGGCAGACATTCCCAAATCCCCTCTTCTTCCCATAGTGGACGAACGGTGTTGCAGCATCGCCCACCGAAGCCTCCCCGAACACCCTCCATAACCAATAGCTCGGTTCCCGCAGGAAGAGTAACTTCCTCACCGCGCTCAAGTTCTTCCTTTGCGCACGGATTGCAGAAGACTGGAGGTACGAAAAGGGGGTCCTCCGCTGCCCAACGAGACAGCCCGCCGTTGAACGTATCCCGGAAAGGGACGTACACCGAGGATGGAGAAAGAGAAAGTGAAGTAGGGGATTGTTCTAAAAGTTTGTTATCTGATGTCGTTACCCCTAAACACCATGATAAACGAATAAAGACTACTGACAATGGATATTCCCTCATGCAATTTGTGCAAGATTTTGCCCCGAAATACCGCGTATTGCACAATCTACTCATTGAACTTGATAAATTTGTCCCTCCACCGAAAGGGAGGGGGAATGAGGGCAACAGGGCACAGGAACTTTCGTACCTCCATGGGAAGGATGAGGATATGTCAACCCAGATGGAGCATATGTCAAAGGCTGTTATGGACGATGCGCGACTTGTTAAGCATTTCTTGGATCGCATTCAGCGAGGTTTGCTCCCCAGGTCGAACGCCAGACCACCGGGCAAGACATCCGCCTCCAATGAGAGGGAAAATGTGAGTATAAACTTCATTTCGCCCACTAAGAGGGGGGGAGAAAAGGGAGTCCATGCCTCCCCCAGAGGCTCCTGTGTGGATTCATTTGGGACACAAAGTGAGGGGAAATTGCTCCATGAGTCTACTGATATACCTTCGCTCGAATCAAGACCTGCATCATACAGGGCTGAGGTTCCGTTATCCAGTTTGGAAAATAAGCGCGACGACAGCATAATTGACCCTAGAAGCAGCAGTCTCGTGGAAGTTTCTGGTTCGTCGTCGATGGCAGACATGGTTGATTCCTCTCAGCAGATGGTGAGTCCGGATGCAGCACCACACAAAGTGAGGGAAGGAGCACCTTTGACAACGTTGCCGGGTCGCGGTGAACGGTCTGCATCCGACAGGGTGAGGCCGACAGATGTTCAACCGAACGTATCAGCGGCTTCGGGGGGGAGACGCTTGGGACCCAGCAAGAGCATTTCGAGACATGCACCTCGCCTGCCTTCACGGGAAGGACATAGGCCGCTGGTGGCCAACAATGGTGGCGTGTCTGGGCGGACAAGCCGGAGAGACGTATGGGGAAATAACCAGGTGGCCCCACGGACTGTTCTTCACGCAAAGAAAGTGGAACTTGGAGCGGTTTTCCCAAAACTTGCTTCCAGGAGTGAATACGTGATGGAAACTATGGGAGTGAGTCCAGCGAACGACAACACGACGGAAAATGTGCCTTCCCTGCCAAAGTTTGGGGAAGGAGGAGTGGGGCACACGACGCAGCGCATGGAAATGCGCGCAAGGCGTGCACCTCAGCGCACACCTTGGAATCCAGCACTGCTTCGACTTGATCTGAACGAGGAGGGTACGCTGAATCAGGCGCAGAGAGCCTTCACACCGTTTCCAACTACCACAAAACCAACATTGCCTTGGACGGCTTTTTTTAATCGGACTTTAGGTCAAAGACTTCCCCCCACATTATTTCTAGGGTCTACAGCTGGTGACAGTGATGACACTACTGCGGCTGTTGGCGCGGGTGGTCCGGGTGCGGCACAATTTCCCCCCATGCTAAACGAATGGTCTCCATTTGGTTGGGCAAGCTCTGTGCCTCTCAGCCAGAGAATGTTTCACAACATGACAATGCCAAGGGAAAACGACCTCTCGCTTGGAGGCACCGCATTGCGAGTCTCCAGCTCTTTCCAACCCACACAATTACCCGGTCGGTCCTTCTCACCTATGCCCATATCTGCATCTACGCCAAAGGGGAGGCAAGCGCCGCCTCCAGGAGCATTATCTCAAAGGGGACAGGCAACTGCCCCTCCGGCCCTCTTTTCTTCACCGGGATTCACTCTTGGCACCCAGTTGCAGCAGCCACAGCGGCAACCACAAGAACAAGAACGGCAAAGCGCTGTTGGCAGGATGTCGAATGCCTTTGCGCCTCCTAACTTGTTTAATGGGCCTACAAGCAAGGATCTGGTCAATCAAATACTAAACTCTGGGCCTGTGAGGTCTAGGCGTAGTATGGAAAAGAACACTCCGCCCTATCGCTTCCTGGGATCCCGGGGTTTTCGTCTTTCACCTGATGTTTTCTTCCCTGATGAAGGGAAGGGGCGTACGGCACATCCTGTATATCTTCGCCCAGTACAGAGGCGCCCGAGATGGGCCTCACTGTATCGGTTCAACCCCAGGGTTCGCAGGCCGTCGGATAGTTTATGTATTGTGAATTCACGTGGATCGAGCGCATCGCCGCTTGTACGCAGACAGCAGAGGTGCGCAAAGCGACCCCCTCGGCGCTCATCGCTCACGAAACGGTGGCTTCCGATGAAGATATCGCGTCGCCGTTCACCACCAAAAAAAGAGTTCTTTCCCTTGCTTATTCGGAGTCTGAGAAGTTCATCTACAGTGTGAGTGCCACCACCGCCACCACAAGAAAATATGAGCTCTGTCTACGTTAAATGGGCTCAACAAAGTGGATCGATGCTAGAGAGAAGCAAATATCAAAAACAAATACACATAATTGTACAAACGAAAAAGTCTTACCTCTTTTGGTTTTCCCAATTTTTACTCTTGCGTCTTTATTCACCGTCACGTGGACAACACAAACAGAAAAAAACGAAAGCTGGGGAACAAGTGAGAAAAGGTGAGAAAAGAAGCCAAAAGAAAAGTATTTCCTGAGCTCTGCAGGAATAATTTGTGCGCGATTAAATGGGGAAATAACTCAATGTGGATAAAACAAGAAAGGGAAGGCGGTGGTTTGCCACCCTTTGGTGTAGCACCTTCACGCCTACTCTGATGCATTCAGGCGTGTGTATATATATATATATATACATATATACGTTCCTATGTGTGCATTCTTGTGGAATGGTTCAATTTCGCATCATGTAAATGATTTTTCTCCCCCTTCTGCGTTCTTGCAATATGTATGTATGTGTGCGTGCATGCACATGTTTCTCCATATTCCGGAGGTGGCGGTTTTCCTCTCCCCCCTTTGCGTGTTGTCGATACGACACGTCGTGCTTTGCTGCTGCATCCTGCACTGCTGACTCCTTTTCAGCATGCCCCCTCCCATTACGGTTTCACATGATCTTTTCTCGGTTTAGTCTCTCGTTCTCGTCTTGTTTGCACCCAAGTCCCGAAAGTACAAATTGGCGTGGAGAAGCGGGAATAAATAAAGAAAAGTAACGCTAAGGGTATTATTATTCATATTCCACAGCACTCACCGAGAAGTGTGAGGTGTTTTCTACCGTTTGTTTTTTATTGTTGCTCTTGTGTAGTTCCATGGGTCTGCGCAGGAGTTAATGCAGCAGGATGGATCGGTTGAACCCACGCCATTGACAGACATGCTGAATGTCATGGAGCTCAGCGACGATTTTCTGCGGCTGCTTGGTGTGGATCGCCGCTCCGCCGAGGCTCTTGAGCCCGTTTTTGCTGCGCGATGTGACCAGCTGTTGCCCGTTGATGCTGGGAGCGATGGGATCATTGCCGACGGGGACAAAATGCAGGAAGGCCTCCATAGACCCATCACCACACGCCTCGCACCGAGGGCGGTGCTGTTGACACGTCAGGGATCACTCTTCTTGCTGAAGAATCGTGGCGGACGCTCTGGGGTCATCATGGAGCGTCTTGAGGTCGGAGCATATCTCCCCTTGGCAAAGAAGAATGCTCATTCTGGTAGCGGCGACTCGGCGGGGCAGGGCTTCCCACCCCTGCGCATCGATGTCACTGTCAATGAGAGGCCGTTTTCGAACGGTATGCAGGCCATGTGCATCACTGGATGGACGCATTCAACCAAAAAAGAGGAGGGAAAGCGACGAAACCGGACCTGTTCGGTGAAAGCAAGACATATGCCTCGTTCCGAAGGCAGGATGTGGTTAGATAATGCAGGCAAACGGGAATGTTCTCCCGCCTTCTCCATATCTTCCCCCTCGTTGCGTCATGTGACACCACATGAGACCAAAGAGGTGGTATGTCTGTGGCGTGTGTTAGCACTGCAGTTCTGCGCTAGGGGTGGTCTGCTTGCAAGTCTACTAGCAGTGAAGATCAAGCAGATTGCCGCTTTCTTTGGAAATTCAGACGTCATGAGATTCAATGTTAGTTCAAGCGACACTGCTTTTCACCTGGCGCGGCAACTTATGATGCACTGCACGTTGTCATCCGCGTTGCCCTGCGAAGCGTACGAGATCTCGTGGTCAGTGCCGAGACCATTGCGGCATTGTTCCCTCGCTGTGCACAACCTGGGACGCGTGGCGCTCAACATGTTGGAGCCACGGATAACAATGAGGGATGTGATAATCAAGGGTATGGATGAACCAGTCATATTGTCACGACTGCAGCACGGCCTCATGGAGGCTCACGAAAGCGGGAGCCTCTCTTCCTCTTCGTCCCTGTTGTTGTTATCATCTCTAGATTCATCGCTCTCTTCGTCAAATCGCACAGTTGATGCGGAGACTGAGCGTGCAGCGGAGTTGGCAGAGAGGAGAGAGGCCAAACGGTGGAAGGACACAATAGTGGCGGAAATTGCCGGTGATGATGATGATGCGTTTGCCGCTCGCCTCACGGAGGTTCTCAACGACATATCATCTTCCGGGAGATTGTTAAGGGCCAGCAGAATGCGGAAAACGGTGTGACGGGGAGTTATGATGATTGCTGACGGAGGTGCAGGAGCCGACTTTCATAATTTTATCGCATTAAAGAAGAAAAGAAGTATATATATATATATATATAGAAATAAGATTTTCCCGGGGACGGACTTATGGGGCATCTCGCGGTCCCTGACTTTGTGCTTGTAGCTCTTCCTTGCCATGACAACATGGGCACCCAGAACGTGCCACATCTTCTCGACTCTATTGTTGATGTGTGCTGCGCTGGGGTGTATGTGGATTGTTCTTGCAGCTGGTTTTTTTTTTCTTTTCTTCTTTGCTGCTGTTACTTCTGTCTCGTGTTGTGTTGGGGTCTCATTTATTTGTTTTTTCTCAACTGCTGAAGTGCACGTTGTCATTATTATCGTCGCCTCTACGCTTCCTGCTTTACTTTGTCTGGGTTCATTCACCACCAGACATAACGGCAACCAACAGCAACAGCAGAAGCCTGTAGAAGCCGAGTTCCTTCCCTATTTTTTACCCCTTCCACCACCAGCAAATAAAAGAATAAAAAAAGAAGAGGCAGCAACGAAGTAGTAGAAATAAGAAACAGCCGAACAGGAAAGGGTGAGGGAAATGTACGGCGATGATGACGACGACGTTTTCCGTGACGAGGATTTGGCAGGAACTCTCTCGCAGCTGCAGGGTCGCCCTTCACTGCGGCTTGACTCACTCCTCACTACACCACCAACAACGACAGGAACCCCTTTCATGTCCAGAGACCTGAACGTTCTCACAGATCTCAAATTCCAAGAACAACGGCAGCTTCGTCGTTGCACAATTGCTACTGCACGCACGGCCCCGTCGTCACCGACGCAGCCGCGTTTACGAGCACATCCTCCACAACGGCCTCTTACTCCAACGTTGACAGCAGCGCTCCCCGCATTTTTCAGTACCACTGTGGCACCACGCTGTCATAGGGCTATGAAGGGGGACGTTGATTCTATTCTTGACGACGCGAATTCGTGCGTTGGCAACAGCTGCGCTTCAATTCACGGTAATCTTGTGAACCCCGAAGGGGATATGAGTTTGCTACCGAGTAGCCGTTGGGTGTCATTCTCGTTTGCCAGTGGCCTCACCTCGAGGCGTCATTCTGAAGGCCACCTCTCGTCGAGATCCCTGTCACCACAGCCACGCGCCGCGATTATTCCCTCCCGCTTCCCTAACCTTCACTTCTCAGATGACGAAGGCACTGGACGTGCTTTTCGCAGCCTATCGCCGTTGCCCCTCTTCTCAGCGAGAAGCATGATGACCAATGAGTGCATCCACGGCTCCCTAGAGTGCCTACCTCACAAAGAGCGGCACGAACCGCGACTGTCGGTTGATTCTGCTGCTGTTACCGCTGAAAATACAGTGGTAGTAGAACATAAGGGTTTTTATAGAGAGGGCAGGGTAAGTGTACTTCTGACGTCAGCTGCCGCCCCTTGTGAGGTGGCAGAGGCAACTAACCCAGAGTCTGAGGGGTCACAGGCCCGGTGTAGCCACGGGAAGCGTGGGCGGTCGTGCCCAATGTCACCATTGCCGGTGTCCTTTTTGATCTGTGACAGGGATTCCTCTACCCACACTATTGTGGAGCTAGATGGTGAGCCTGGGGAGGTGCGCGTGTCGAATGGGGCAAAGCGGCAGCGCGTAGATGAACATCAGGCATTCCTAGAAAAAAATAAGGACATACTCGTCCTTGACGAGGACCACGCGCATAACATCTGCGTTGACACCTCGCGTTCCGTACCGCAGGAGGACAAATCGCTTGTGCTCGTCAGTGGACCAACACCAACGCCCTGGCGTCGTCGACTTGCTGGCGCAGAAAACAAGACACAATCTACTGAAAGGGGGGATGGGAGGGAGGAGGAAGAGGAGGAGGAGAAGGGGGGGAAGACGGTAGCTGATGTTCGCTGCAGCGACACCTTGACCACTTCTTCCGCAACCCTTTTTGAAGGTGGTGCGTGGGGGGCCATGGGATGTGAGCGCGATACTCTAAATGTTATCAATGACGGTGACCTCTGCACAATTGCTTCGCCTGAGGATCATCGCACCAACATGACAATTGCCCAAGCTGAAAGTGAGACGCTGATAGATAAAATCCCAAGGGGCTCTGAAGGAGGCTTCATCTCTGATGTTGGGGAATACTCGGTAACGGCGACCACAATGTGTCATCGCGGTGATGACATGCGAGCGCTGATAAGGAATGTCCGGGAGGAGTTGCATCGTACAAGTGAGCAACTTGTGGCTGTCCTTGAGTCCCAGTACTGCAGGTCATCGTTGGGGAGCAGAGACAGTAACAACAACCTTATGGATGAAGACCCCAAGGATGCTGAGAGATCTGTGCGACTGAGTTTCGGCCGCTCCTCCGCTCTGATGGGTGGTGCGGAGGATCCAGTTAGGGAGAAGCAATGCGGCGATAAGACTGAAAAATGGGGTATATCAGTTTCACCGAAGACTTCGGTGCTACGCCGTGAACTGGCAACACATGCAGACCGCATTTTGCGTCGACTCCGGGGGTATGATGCCGCAGATGCAGGAACCCTTCCGATGCGGATGGTGATACACGTGGTGAGGCAAACTCTTGCTGGGGTTGTTGGTGCGGATGGTACGCCGGTACTCGATGGAGAGGATGAGTTGGATCTTTCGTGGGGTGCCATCTTTCCTCTGCCGTTGTCTGTGGTGCAGCATGCGGCCTCAACCGCGGCAAGCACGGGGGCCTCGCCGACCGCAGCGTGTCGCAGTACATGGGAGAAGGCGACGCGGCGCCGCAGGAACTTTACTGCTGAGGAGAATGTTATGCGGTTGTATATGAGCTTGTGGCGCTGCTTCCGCGAACGTTTTGGGGTGCGACATGCGGCAAAACGCATCGGCTTTTTGGGTGATAATAGCAGCGATCACGCAATGACTACATTTTTTCCATACCTGCGACAGCAGCTGTTTATGGAACTTGAGGAGAAGGGACAAAAGGAACAGCAGCAACCGTCCTCACCGCTGGACACCATCATTGACTACACTATATTTGCTGCTGGTCTCAGTGAGTTGAACTAAAAGCACGGTTCGATTGAAATTCTGCGTGTGTGTGAGGGAGAGAGGGGATGCTTCCTTTCATGTGCTTTTTCGCGTTTCTACCCCCCCCCCCTCTTCTCTGTGTTTGAACTCCTATGAATCACCGTTGGTAATGTCCTGAAATGTGAAGGACAATAGTACTTCGTTGCTTCTCATGCCCCTCTCCGGGATCGATGGGTCGGTGAATAGATAGATAGATACTTTGAGTGTGTATGCGTGTTTGTGTGTAGTTTGGACGAGAATAGTGTGGTGTGTGCCGCCCTTCATCTCAGTCCACGACCTTAAGTCCCCTCATTCATTCATTCATTCATTCACACAATATGTTTAGATGCCCCCCCCCAAAAAAAAAAAAAAAAAGGTGGGAGAATGCCATAACAAAAGGGTGCCAATTCTTCGTTTTACTTTGCGGTGGAATTCCTGTGCGTCACATCTTCTGCTGCCGGTATTCTGCTTCCCTGTGTGAATTATTTTTCCTTGTCTGATTTTTCTGGCTGGTAGAAGCAGCCAAAATATACGTAGGCATACGTATAGCGAAAGAGAGAGAGAAGCAACCGAAGAATCAATGGAAGTCATGACCAATGCAAAGGGAGCGGGTCCGTTGACGACACCGCACGGAGTGCGGTTTGACATTTCTGTAGAGCAGGCAGAGTTCAACCAGTACTGGTACTCGCCGGACAGCATCCACATGATGCTTGACGAGGTGCGACACCACGCAACGTCCTGCGCATTCCTCTCGACACCCTCACTGTACTTCATGCTTATTGCTGGTGACTACAAGAGCAGCAAGAACCATGTGAATGACAACATAACCACAGCTTCTGGGGTTGTTTCCGATAAGCTAAAAGCGGAAAGCCGCCTGTTTGAGTTTGACCGGCAGTGGGAGAAGGAGCCTGGGTTTGTGCTGTACGACTTCCACAAACCGGATCACGTGCCGGTGCAGTACTTTGGTGCATTCGACTACGTAGTCGCTGACCCGCCCTTCATCACAAAGGATGCCTGGAAGGCGTACATCCACACCGCAAAGCTATTGCTCAAACCGGGTGGTAAAATGCTTCTCACAACTGTGATGGAGAATCACACCTTGCTGGAGGGGCTCCTGGACGCCCCACTGTTTATTGCACCCTTTCGCCCTTCCATTGCGCATCTGACGTACCAGTACGTCTGCTTCACGAGCTACAAGCCAACGAGAATTACTTCTGTCAACCCTGAGTTGCCCCCCGAGGACCCGAAGATTGCGGCGGCGATTCAGATGGCAAACGACTTGCGTGAGTCGGAAGAGGTGTTTCGGATGCAGTTCCAAGAGCGGAATAGGGAGGGCGAGCAGGTGCTTCCCACCACTCTGCATCAGAATGCATCCACTTCCTGCCCGGCATTGGCAGATGTTCCAATCTCTTCCATGAAGTGGGGACACGTGCCGGCAGGACTGACAGTGTATGCGAACGGAGATGAAATGCCGCACCCAGCCGCTGCAACCGCCGTCTCGAATGCAGAAATGCCACCAGCAGATGGCGGCAACAAAGACTACGGTGATGACTACCGGGACATCTTGGCGCTTCGGGAAACCCTAGATAATTTCAAGCGGCATGTCGATCTCTCTCAAAAGCACCTCGATGTGTTGCTGAGGCTGCAGCAGAAGCGCACAAAGCAAAAGAGCCAAGGCATCTCGGTACTAGACACTGACGCCTCTTTTGATGCAGGTAAAAAAAATCTGGAGGAGACTCTTGATAGCATGCGGAAAATGATCGACATCGTCGAGGCGGGTGAGGCGCAAGTGGCTGCAGCAGGGGGAGGAGGGAAAAATATCAGCTACATTGCAGCCATGAAGGAGTGTGTGGAGAAGTACGCGACAGTTGCGATACAGAAGGAAGCGCTAAATGAACTTGCGGCGGATGCGACACGAAAATACAAGTCTCCAGTCTTTAACCGAATGAGGGAGCTTC
Organism: Trypanosoma platydactyli; assembly: GCA_030849675.1. Classification (NCBI taxonomy): domain Eukaryota; phylum Euglenozoa; class Kinetoplastea; order Trypanosomatida; family Trypanosomatidae; genus Trypanosoma; species Trypanosoma platydactyli. The sequence continues at coordinate 23,429 of JASANU010000803.1, read as the reverse complement.
TAGAGCAGTTGAAAGCGATAAAAAAAGGAGCACAAGTAGTAACATGAAAAGTGTCGCCTGCTGCAAGAAAAGAGGCCGAGAAGACAGTGGGGCTAGAGGAGGATGTAGAGCAAACAGGGAATTGAAAGAGGCAATAGTAACATGCTCACCAAGAAGAAGTGGTTGAGAAAGAACAAAATTGTATTTAGATATTCTATGTATGACTATAAGCACAAGACCTGCAGTAAAACGCACCAAAATGCTCATGTTTTTTTTCTTTCTTTCTCTCCATTGTTTTATCTTTTCTCTCTTTTGCAAGAACGATTGAGGGAAAACGAGATACAGAGAGAGATACAGAGAGAGAGAGAGAGAGAGAGAGAGAGAGAGAGAAAGAAAGAGAATATTAGAGGGGGGACAGGAGGGGGCGTGTGTGTGTAACGGAGTGGAGGTAAGGCAAATCAACGGGGGCAAGAAGGGCAAAACTTCACACCATTTCTCACAAGAAAACACACGGGCGCGGGTAATAGGTTTAAAGACCAGGTGTTAGTGTACAGACCGGTGAAAGAGGGGCTCTTTCGGACTTTAGTGCGTGGTGCCATATGTTTTCCCTGGAGTTTTCTAGTGGGCGCCCGCTTGGCAGCGCGCCATATTACTCCCTTGTCGTTCGTGGGCCTTACATCGTGGGACGATCCCGTGAATCTGACATCATGCTAGACCAATTGGACATTTCTCAGCAGCACGCCTCACTCACCGTTCTGCGGAAGAGCCAAATGAAGGGGGATTTGCACCCCGAATCTGAAAAAAACCATAAGGAGGACACCAGCGGAACCGATGGTGGGAGTGGTGTTGTTGGTAGTTTTCTCGATGATGCGCATGGTGTGACGCAGGGACATGTGGCGTCGTGGACCCCTCATGATCTGCCGTGCCTCGGCAAAAAGGGGCCCTCTTCAAGTCGATTGCAGGAAAACGATCCACTCATGCTTCTCGTGACGAAACTTCAGAGTGATGTTTGCATTGTGGCGAATGGTGCAGAGTTGTCGGACAAGCCGGTGTACCTCGCTGATGGTTCGCAGCTGCAGTTTGGTGCGCACGTTCGGTTGAGCGTTCGATTTCGTCCACTCGTTGTGAACATCTCACGTAACGCCTTCAGCGCCGACTACGTGGAGGAGCTGGAGTTTATGTATCACCGTCTTGGGGCCACGCTCACGCAACACCCTAAGCCAACAAACAAATTAGACATGCCGCAGCCCATCGGCATGCTACTTTGTGTAGAGACGATAGGTGATGACCCATGGTGCCTTTCCGCACTCGCGATGGGATACTCTATTGTCCACCCAACGTACGTGGTCGAATGGTTTGCTGCACTTGCACAGAGCGCCTCTTCACCGCTCAGTGTGTTGCCGCCCCCTGTCCGTTTTGAGGTTCCAATTCGTTGCTATGGTGTGACTGCACACACGGCGTTTTACCTCCGACCAGAGTCCGACGTTTGCCCCTTCCCGCTTTATCAGATCCCCACCACCGCAACGCTGAAGCGTACACGCGACACGCTGTTCGAGGGGCGAAAATTCTTTTTCTTGACAAACGCCGTGGAGAAGCGCTACGAAATGGTGGTCCCGCTGTGTGGTGGTGAAGTACACCGTTTAGATGATGTTGCCAATGTAGCAGTGATGCAACAATACGCTGCTGCATCAGCAGAAAAAGAAGAACCGAAAAACAACGGTAATTCCCTTCCCACTCACTACGCCGTGATAGACCTTGATATGGAGCACGCGATAAAGCATGGCGACTCGTGTGTGCAGGCAGCTGTTCAGCACCTACTAGACAACACCGAAAAGGCAGGTATTCAGATCACTATCATTAGTGAGCGCAGCCTCTTTCACTCGCTCCTCACCAATCGCTTCTCTGCCCTTGAGGTTGTACGGCCGCCAGTGTTCAACACCTGCACCCAGAACGAGAATAATACTGGTCACCAATCTCGCAGAGAGAACTGGTGCGGGAACTTGGCTTCTGCAGGGGCAGAATCGGGTATGAAGGGCATGGTGACTGGCGTTGCCGATTTGTCTATTATCCCAAAGGAACCTGCTGGATGGAACGTGGAGAAAGCGCCGCACTCCAGCCGTCGACCAGTCACCCCATGCAAGGACCAAGCTCAAATTATGAGCAAGAGCAAAAAGAGAGAAAAAATGGCTACAGAGCGAGTAGCTCTGTCACGCTCTGGGCGGAATTCCCCCTCTGGGCGACGTGGGTCTTCCCCCTTGCGCTCGACGTGCTCTCTTTCGGTGTCAGACCTCTGCGGTGTGCTTCGCCAGCGCGTGCGGACATTCATAGGAAAAGAGGAGTACAAACTTCTTGGGGTCCTTGCAGGATCAAGGCGCAACTTGTTTGTTGACTCTGAAGATATGGAATATGCGCGGGAGTGTCGTTCTCATGCGATGCGTCACATAGAAACGGCGGAGCGTCTGTTAATGGATCTTTCACCGGAATCTCACTTCACCGAGGAACTCCATTCTTTCCAGGAGGACTGCCGTGAGATGCTGCGCCGGGCCCAGGCTGTCATTGACTGCGCTGAGTACGCAGCGCGGCGTTCTCAATCCTGGAATCGAGTGCGTCACGTACCTGCTGAGAACTCGCAGGTGCGACGATACATGAGTCCAGTGAGCACCTTGCGGGTAAACCATTCTGTACAGACGGATATGTGCCGTGATGGTGACGACTGCGAATCGACGACCGTCGTGAGGTCCGCGCTGCGGCAGAGCACACCGCCTCACGGGGCTCTCTCCCCTCCCACACCACTTCCGTACTCAATAGCGACTGCTACAAAGTCTTTCAGTGGCTTGCATCGTGATAAACCAAGATCCCACCGAAAGGTTCAAGGAAGCAACACCAACGACTGTACGCCTCAAAATTCAGATACGACGGTGACAATCTGCACGGATCTTTTCCCCTGCACAAGACAAACACCACCACGTCTAACGTCATTCACCCAGAGGTCCTTGAAGATGAACTCCCCAGTTTCTGTTCACGCACGCAGCACACCGCGGCAGAAGAGGGTCAAGGACTTGTCTCATGTAGCAAGTCCAACGCTCAAAGTAGGTCAGCTCTCCCGAAGCGAGAATGCTTGCGAAGGTAGCGTTGACCGGCCATCAAAGATGCTTACATGTACGCCGCCAGCGCGGGAGTTGATGTTCTCATCTCGGCGAGTGATCACCCCACAAAGAGTTAAAACCCCGCGAACATCAAAGAGCTCCACCCAGGTGAATCGGTCGTTGCAGCTGGGACGCACGCCATCACCTGTGTGCACTTCGCGCAGCAAAAATGTGTGTGTTGTGTCGTCTGTCCCAACTCGCACGTTTTCTTCGCGTCAGTAAATGGCTCAGTTGGTGGGGACATTGAGGAAGGTTTTTTGAGGAGAGTGGGAGGGGTGGTGGTGATGACAGCCCACTTTATTCGTCCTCCTCTCTCTCCGTGTGTGTGTGGAGAAACGAAGTAGAGGTACAATACTGCGGAGGGATGAGATGCGATGAAAAGGAGAACGTGTCTTACACACTCTCAGAGAGAGAGAGAGAGAGAGAGACGGCTCAGAGAGATTGTATCAACAAGGACGACAAGACAGCGGCGTCAGCATCAACCCTGGGCTATGGGCTGCGCGACACAAAGACTCATTAAATTTACAATAAAGCGAGAAAAAAAAAAACGTAAAAGAAAAATCCTCACCACGAAAGCCAATAAACATTAAGCTTCCTATTTGGTTTATTGGTACGGTGAGCCTTAGAATCATTGCGCTCCAAACTACATAGTACATGATCCCCAGCCCCATCTCCCCGGTTCATTGATCCACTTGTGTGTTTTCCCGTTTTTGTTATTCTTGTTTGTTTACTCATTTCCCTCGTTTCGTGCATGCGCATTGTGGGTCGGTGGTAGTGGTAGCAGTATGGGAGGGGGCAATCATGACGCTCGGTGAGGCGCGATTAGTGTGACGCTTGGAATACACACCCCTCCTCATTTACCCCCTCCCTTTCTTGCTTTTTTAAATTATTTCTCTCTTTCTCTTATATCTCATACTTTAAATAAGAGTAGACGCCTGTTTCATTTGGTAATCAGTCCTCTCTGCCCTTTATTCTGTCTACATACAGGCGGCGCTAATCCTCTATTCCCTGCTTCTGGAGATGTGGCAATTTATATAGAAGGGTATATGGATAGAGAAGATATGTTTCTCTGGATCAAGAAAGATGATCGGTGATGCTGCGCGTTGGGATTGGTAGTGGTAGATGATGATGTTGCGTTTACTACTTATTTTTCCATCAAAGGGTGGGTGGGGAAACAGAAGAAAATGTGTAGGTTCTGTTTTGCCTCTGTTGAACAGCGCCCCTTTCCGCTTTTTTTCACCTTTGCCTTTTCTTTCTCGTTATTACGCTCCAAAATAAAAAGGCTCTTAGCAAGCTCAGAGGGGAGGGGGTTCAGGCAATGTATGGGCGTGCTGCAGCGCCCCGGAAGTGTGTGTACTTCAGGCGGTGTATTCTCCTTTTTTTCACCTCATTCATTGCAGCTTCTATCATGTTGCACCTTTTTAGTGTGAATGGTGGCAAAGTGGTGGATCAGCTGCTACTGAGGCGTTTTGTGGATGGAGATTACGGGGGCACGCGCTACGCTGTCAGACGGTGCGGTGTTTTCAAGGTAATGTCCTCTCAAATCGGTGGAAGAAGTGCGTAAGCGAATAGATAAGGTGTTTGACATCAAATTACCTCACAAGAAGGTGGGCGGTAAGAAGGTACTGTTGCCGGACCAGGACTTGTATGACCGGCTAGAGCTCTTTTTGCAGAAGGTTGTCTACCAGCCCTTGCTGGGGCGAGCTGCAGCAGCGTGGGGATCTGGGTGGAATTGTCTGGGCGCATGGGATCCGGACGAGCGGTGTGTCATTGTAGCACAATCTTTCGTAGTTTATGACAGTATTGGATGGAATACGGAATACGCTGTGGCGCCACACACCCTGCGCCAGACATGAGGTGAGGCATACTCTTACAGTCAGCTGTTTTCACTATCAACGTCGTCATCACTTGCGGAACAGAGGGAAGGAATGTGGTGCTCCATGTTTCCTCCCTTTGCATTGGCGGTTTGCCCTGTTCAGTGACCTTGGAATCGGCGGCACACTTGGCTCATCGTTTTGGGATGATGACTACAGGCGATCCGGCAGGGCGTCCAGAGGGTGCGGCAGAATATCATCGCTTTTCGAAGGACGTCGAGGTGATGTACGGCCGTGGTAGCTTTTGGTTGATGGGGAGTGAGGATGCTGAGGAAGCCACTGACCATCTGCGTGCTAGGTTTCGACAAAAAACGTGTGCGGCAGGGAGAGCCAAAACGGCGCCACCCTCACCTTACGCAGCTCATTACCTTTTTGAGCGACACGTGATGGTTCTACTGCCTCTGCTGCATGAGGCTTCTGGCGAGGTGGTGTGGCATACTGTTTCGCTGCGTGGGAGTGACGGCCAGATAGCCCTTGTTATTTCGTCTCATTGGCTACGCACCAAGTTCACACCTCCGACTCGAATTAGGACCGTTGTGACTTTTCTGGGTTTCCTCTCGGCGATGCGGAGACACATGGAGGAGGGAAAAATCTACGCGGGGATTGTGGAGAAGAACCTGAAGCTACAGGTGCCAAGGTCTCATTTCTCTTTGCTGTTGGATGTTCCTGTGGGTTGCACGCTGCTGTTTGAAGTCGACTCAGGACTCTCGATGTGTCCTGGTGTGACGTTTCACATTCGTGGCGGTGTGGAGAGGCGTTCACTGCTCACTTCTGCGTCAGTGGGAGGCTACTGTGCCGGTGTAACCGTGAAGGCGCGCGGTACACTCCTTGTTGACGGCGCTACCATTTCCTTCACGGGATCTTCGCTGCGAAGACGTCACAGTGGGACGGGGTCCTACATCATGTATGCGTTGCAGGCCCTTACCGCTGCTGGCAGGAATGTGGCTACAGGGGAATTGGGCGCAACTGTGGTTCTCAATAACTCTGCTTTTCTGAATTCCGCTTGTCCTATTTTTTCTGCCGGGAGTGGCGCTCGGGTTGTTATTGCTGATTCGTTGTTTCAGGATGTGGCGCAGGCTGGTGAGTGTGTGGACTGTGAAGTGCATCTGGAGCGCGTGCATGTATTGGGTGTGCCGTATGAGTCACGGAGCCTGAAGCGAGGCGGCTCATATAATGTGTATGTCGATGGAGACAATGACGGCTTGTATTTGCGTGATGGAGTGGCCACGCTGAGGCATGTCATAGTGGCGAACACCTTGGACGACTGCGTTGATAGTTCGAGCAGCGCGCCAAAAACGACCGTGGATGGCGCGGAGATCGTGGTGAGTGGCCTCACAAAAGATGGCAGTGTGCTGAAGAACTGCCTTCACGAGGGTATCGCCCTGGGCTCCAGCACCGGCACGTTCCGTGAGGTGGTTGTGCGGAGCAGCGTTGTATCCGACGCCCAGCAGGGAGTGGAGAACGGATACAGTGCCTCCGGACACAGGGTGATCGTGACAGGCGTTCTGATTCGGCGTACGCAGGTGGCAGTGCGTCACGGCGATGCATACCCCCTCCTCGCCAGGGGCCGTGTGTGTGTGGAGGGTGACGTCTTTGTAAACAATACCTTCGACGTGTTGGATGAGGCATTTTTGCTGAGCGATGCGAAGATGGGCTGGCGCAATCTGTTCCTCAAGGACCATACCGATGGCAGCCTTCTCATCACCTTCTCTATTTGCACAAGTCGGCGCCAGCACCGCAAAGCTGACAGCCGCACCTTTCTTCCCCAACTGTCATGGTGGCGTTTGGGGTGGGGAAGGGGGGGAGGAGGGTATGTGTCGAACGGCAGCGACGGAGGACCACTGAGTCCTATTCTTTACGGGAGAACACACTACAGGGTGTGACTGAGTGACCGTTTTTTTTTTTTGAGAGCCTGCGAGAGGAATGGTATCTCCTGTCTATGTTTGTAGATATTCTATTTTTCCATTCTATCTTATCTTAAAGACTTTTCGTCAATCGTAAGTTTTCTGAAAACCCGCCTTACCCACTCACAACCGCCACGAGCGGGAGGCGGTCTAAAGGCGCTTTCAGCACTTCCTTTTCGCGAGTATTTTTTTTTTGGGGGGGGGGAAGAATAATAGATTAAGTGATGGTGTTTTTACTGGGGTGTGTACGGAACTTTGATGAAATGAAGATATCCAGACGACAATTCGGAAAATCCCTTTCCTTCTCATCTTTCACTCTGGTTTCTATGGCAAAGAAGGTGGGGACCTTTCGTTGGGGCGGGGTTGTCTCTTGCTCTCGTTTATTCCGTCCCTCTTTCTGCGAGGAAGATGGATTTGATTCCGTTGTTGTGCTCGTGTTTGCATGACAATGTAGCGCAGAGTAGTCTTTTTGTGGTGGTTGGAGGTTGTTTGTTTGTTTCTGTGTTTTGTTTTGTTTTTTCATGCTCCGTATTCCTTTCTTACGCGTCTTTTATTACTCCTCTCGTAGAGTTGATTGCCGGGCGTATGTTTCAGAAACAGCCGCGGTGCTTCTCCCCCCACCCGCCGCGGCAGGCGGTCTGACGTCGCTCGCAGCCTGTTTTTTTTTTTTTTTGTTGTTGTTGCGGTGGTGATGGCTGCTGTTTTTTTTTGTTTCCCCCCCCCCCCCTCTCCTTTACAAGAAGAGAGGCGCAAAACAAAACAAAAATGCCGTCCACCCTACGCTGCGCAGCCGAGTGCCGCAGAATTCTGTGCCTTACCCATCTCTCTCTTTCTTTCTCTGCCTGCCTCTCTCTTTTGCAAGTTTGCGAAGAGATCTGCCGCTGACCCTGCGTTAGTGGCTGCTGCTTACTTCACTCCTCCTGTATTGCGCAAGCGAAATGTTTTGCTTTGCGGGGCGGAATCCCTCCTTGTTGCTGGCCCGTTTTCTTTCTTTCTTTCGGTGGAAAATTCAACCAGCTCTCATTGCCGCTTTTCTCGTTGTCGTTCTTGTGTTCGTTGGGTTTCAGCAAAACGGCGCTCTATTGGGCAACGCCTGGCGTGTATGGCAGTCCGAGGTGCTGCCGCTCGAAGTCTGCTTTAAGCGGCCGGGGGGCTCTTGGTTGTATTCTCGAGAAGGGGACAGCCCGGTGCCTTGTGTCCCGCTGCATATAAACTACGGGAATTACAGTGGGGTGTCTGCGGGCACCGAGGGACAACTGGACGGACTGCTGCTTGTGGAGCAGCGAAGCCTTGGGCTCTACGCACTCTTCCAGACGTCCACGGTGGGACCCCCCTCGCGGAAGAGGAAGCAGGCCCATAGCCACTACGCGCGGGCGCATGGCGGTGGCTTTCGCGAGGAGCAAAAAGGGCGTACATTACGTGTCGCTGTGCAAGTTGCGGGTCATCTTCGCACATTTCGCAAATGTGCACCGTCGCTGAGGCACCATGTGTTGGAAATGAACGCTGCCCAAATGTTTCTCGTGACGTATATGATGATTGGAGACAAGTACTATTCCTCTGCAGATATTAACGACGTGATCTTGGATCATGCGGCCATGCAGGATCTCATCTACCACTACAGGCCGTTTCTTGCGGGATTGTATATGCTTGACGCTCCCTCGGTAGAAAACTATATTACTAGTCTTCACTCACCGAGCATTCGAGGCATTTACCAGTTCTTTATCATGCAACTTGCAAATGATCTTGTCGCGGCGAGCGTGAATCGATTAGTGCCGGATTGGAATGCCAGCGACAACTTGTTCTTGCTCTTTCCAGGTGAGCGCACGTTGTACGCCAAGGGTGGTGATCACGGCGAAAGAGGGGGGGTTGCGTACGAGCCATTCGATGTTGTCATTCGCGTGCGGCCCGACCTCTTCATCATGGGGCCACTCTGGGTGGAGCCGCTTCTCACTGCAGAGCAGCAGCGACGTGCCGTGGTCGAGTGGCGTCGCGTTGCACCGGAAAGCCGGATGGTGGGGGAGAGGGACATCCTGAGGAAGAGTTTCGTGGTGTACTTTCTGTGCGGCAGTGAGTCGTACCCGCCGCTTATTGTGCCGCCCTTTCACGTGGTTTTTGCGCCGCACCATCCGACTATTTACGTGAAGAGAGTCGGTTTGTCGGATTTCTCCGCGATTGTGGGGATGGACGATGAGGATCGCGGCGACGGAGTGGCGCCAGGCGCCGTGTTCCGCGTTTTTCACGACATATTGAACCACCGCTTCAACAGCATGTGCAGGCGTGGGAAACGCATATCGAAGTGCTTCGCGGAGGCTGCATGGAGAAACCATGTGCAGCAGCATCGGCATCACATTCTGCCTTTTTTTGGCTGGCATGTGCTCTTGCGCAACGCGGACGTTTACTACGCTCGTGTGGGCGGAACGGCACAAATGCAGTACCTGCCCTTTGCCTCGGTGAATGGTGTGGTGGATCACACACGTGTGCTCTGTCCGCATGTGAACCTCAGCACCTTTTACTGAAGCATAACTGAATGAGCAACCAAAGCAAATGCACACACACACACAAAGCAAAAAAAAAAAACACGGTACATCCTTTCCTTTTTCTTTCCGTTCCGGCGACTGAGCCACCTGCAGGTGTTATGGTTCTTTTCTAAATCATGCAGTTCTACCGTTTTTTTTTCGTTCACATAACAACACATTCTTTTGCTTCACTACAGTAAAACAAAAAAAAATTAATTCAACCAATATGCTTATGCGTATCTATCTATATATATATATATATATATATATATATCTGTTTGCGTGGGCTTCTTCCAGCGCTGCCGCAACGTGTTTTTCTCTGGCCCTTCTTATTTCTTATTCGCCCCTTTCCGTGCTGACGTGCATGGCACGACCCACAGCTTTGGTCCTCGTGTCTCGCTCACCCACTTACTTCTCCCTCGCCATTGGTGGTGTTGACGGTGCGGCCGCCTCTGAGTGTGTCTGCGTATGTATATCTCTCTCTCTCTTTGTGTGTGTGACACGTGTTGAATTGCCGCTTCTCCCGCTTTCACTTGCTGTGCCTGACCGGATTAGAGAGCACCCGGAGTCTTGCTTGTGAAATGTCACATTCTCGGAAGCCCCGTATCCTCTTCTTTGCGTTCCTGATCGCCATCGCCTTCCTGCTCGTTAATAACAATTTGGGGCTCGACAGATTTGAGGCTGGTGATCCACCAGTGTTTTCGCCACTTTCAGAGCTGCCGGCGAGCGGGGAGTTGCCTCCCATTGTGTTTGATGCCGACGGTAACACGCTGCGGCTCACTGAAGAGGAACGGCAGCGTGTCGAGGTGCTCCACACGAGGGTGGCGTCATTCAACCGCAGCGGGGCGCAGCTCGTCTGCCCGGATCGATATCTTTTCGTAAACAGCCAAGGCACCTCACGCCACCACAACCAACTGCAGATGTTGATGAATTCCATCATGTGGGCGGAGCGGTTGAATCGCACTGTCGTGCTTGGGTGGTTTTTTGTGAATGAGTTATCATTTCGGGTAGACGTGCTGTACAACTTCTCGGAGATTGCGCGTCACTACTGCGTTGTCTCGCCGGAAACGATGCGGGAGCGGTTGGCCCACACCGGGCCTTTGAGAAGGTCAACGGTCGGCTGCTACGATAAGGCCGACTGCCTTGTGGTTGATGCTGTCAGAAGTGTCTCCAGAGGGATGACAATAATGAATTCGGACGTCATTCTTTCAGACGGGTGTAACTACGTTCGCGGTGATCTTCACGTCCGCGCATTTTTCCAGAGTCGCATAGATCCGACCTTGTTGGTGGTTAGCTGGTGTATGACCTTTCTCATGCGGCGCGGGCTTGCAGACCATGCTGCGATCTACGCTCTGCTGCGACCGTCGGCATTGGTAGGGGAGAAGGTGGAGAGGTTCATTTCCAACTCCTTCGCCCCCCCCGCTCGCTTCTTTGCGGTTCACAAGCGGCATCGGGAAATGCGTTGCATGCAAGAGCTGGGCCGTAAGATACCGCTGCTTCGGAAGGCGTTTGGGGTGATACTTGATGAGAAGCGGCAGCGGGTTCTCCGCGCGCAGTGCAACATCAGCATCCCCTACCTCGAGGCCCTGCATGCATCCCTGGGGCTGCGGCTCTTTTCGTTCCCGCTCTTCCTGGCACACGACGGGCAGGATCCCTTCACAGCGGAGCTGCTGGCGACGCGGGGCGCACACATGTACAGTGAGCGACACTACAAGCAGTTTGAGGACTGTGCGGGAGGACTGTGCTCGCTTACTGTGGACTACTTTGTGATGGTGCGTGGGGAGTACTTCGCCGGGAACTCGGTGTCGTCAGTGTCGCAGAACGTGTGCTTTGCTCGTCTCGGCAAGGGGGGCTTCTGTCACGGCACAGAGCCCCATTTGATACGGATGTCTTCGTACGATGCGATAAGACCCTACCCGCTGTTCGTGTAGGGCGGGTGCAGGTTCCCTGCCACGACCCGCGCTGCCGAAACGTGTTTTTCTCTGGCCCTTCTTATTTCTTATTCGCCCCTTTCCGTGCTGACGTGCATGGCACGACCCACAGCTTTGGTCCTCGTGTCTCGCTCACCCACTTACTTCTCCCTCGCCATTGGTGGTGTTGACGGTGCGGCCGCCTCTGAGTGTGTCTGCGTATGTATATCTCTCTCTCTCTCTTTGTGTGTGTGATGCAGTACATTAGGGATGAAAACAAGTAATTTACTCTATTTTTTTTTGTGCGCGTGTGTGATGGGGCGCAGTAGATAAGGGAGCCAGCGGTAGAAATGATCGGCGCCCACTGCTAACATCGTAAGTAATGAAAATTTGTTTCTCTCTCCCACGTTTAGAATAACTTCCGTGAGATGCAGGTGGTGCCGCATACGTTTTTCTGAGAGCCTGCGACAAGAATGGTAGCACCTGACGACTTCATGGATCGACATTAACTAGACCTTCCCCTTCTTTGTCTCTTTCTACGGAATAGACTCCTCCTCGGTAAGTGTGAGTTTTTTTATTTTCTGAAACCCGCCCTTCCCACCACCCCCCAATCGCCTCGCGCGGGAGGTGGCCTAAAGGCGCTTGCAGCACTGCCGTTTTGTAAGTAATCGAAAGAGAGAGAAAACGAGTGACGATGACTTTTGGTGCAGGACACCGAACTCTTATCAACGGACTTGTGAACCAAAATAAATTGTTCTCTCTTTTATCTTTTCTTCTCGTTCTTAGGGAGGAGGAAGGTAGATACTATTCGGTGCGTGTAAAACCCGCCCACCCAGCCCTCTCCGCCTCGCGCGGGAGGCGGAGTGATGAGGCGCTGCCTTCACCTCCCCACTCATTAGTAAGGCCTTTGCGTATAGAGAGAAGAAAGTCCGGTGCAGGACTCGCGCCTGGTTTCCAAAATCTCTCTTTCTCTACGCATTTTACAACATGAGAAGAAAAAGAAAGAATAGTCTCGCCCACCTTCCCTTTTCTTAAGCGAAGGACGAAGTAGAAAAAGGTCATTTTCATCCTGGCATACATGAGGAGAGAAGGCGGACAATTATCAGAACCGAGGCGTGGGTTCTGTGCAGGCCTCCTCTATACGCCAAAGCTTCGCTGATGAATGGGGAGGTGCAGGCAGCGCCTCATCACCCCCGCCTCCCGCGCGAAGCGGAGAGGGCCGGGTGGGCGGGTTTTTTCAAGCAGAAAACTCTGTGTGACGCCACCTGCGTGACGAAAGATATTCTAATCGTGGGAGAGAAATTGATAATAGCACTTGGGTTTCGATCATTCCCCTGACGCAGGCTCTCCAAAAAAAAAAAGTGGGCGGGACTATTTGTTATGAAAACGAAGGAGAGATTGCGAGAAACAGAATGGCCATTAGGTATTTTTCTTTTTTGAGAGCCTGCGAGAGGAATGGTATCGCCTGACTATGTCTGTGAATATTCTATTTTTCCATTCTATCTTATCTTAAAGACTTTTCGTCAATCGTAAGTTTTCTGAAAACGTAATTTATGAATGTTGACAAGAACCGCGCAACTCTACTCTGACGTGGAGCGGGAGACCACCACAAGAGCTTCCAGAGCACATATGTTGAGCATCATGGACCGATCAGAGGTTTGCCTTTGAATTCCGACCAGCGCATAATCCGACATTTTGTTATCGTTTGGGAGGCACGTTGGCATTAGAGAGCGGTGAACTCGTGGCCAGCTCCGGGGCAAACACAACAAACTTTGCTGATGGACGACATTCAATGGTTTCGTTTACAATGCCACGAAGTGAGGGGTTTTGGCCGCTTTTCAAGAGGCACGCCAACATTTTAGTAATGAATGGGCAGCCCTTGACGAACAAAAAAACATTTGTTACATTATCAATGCGAGTATGCATGTGCCGAAATGGCGGACGAGTTTTTTCGGATCTGCGAATCAGCGGAACAGCAACAGCAGGAGATGCAGTGGCATTATGCCCAGTTGCGGGAGGAGCTGCAACAAGGCGACGCCCTCATATTGGAACAGGGTGTCAGGTTGCAACACATGGAGGCGCAGCTTCAGCAGATGACCCAGAAATGGGCAGACGCTCAAACCGGGTCAAATGCCCAACCCGTAGCATACACCAATCCACAGGAACAGTCCAGTTTCGCATTCAGGGATTTGTTTCTGAGGAAAAATACAATTCCCGACGCGGCAGGAGATCGCCCACAATTGGGACCGAAGGGCATTCAACAGCGGAAGCAGGAATATTGGAAAGTGTCCCCACGTCTGGAGAAGAAGATACGCACTTTTGAAGGTGCAGTGGAATACATGTTGGAGCATTCCCCGGGAGACCTCCTTACGGCGTATCGCACAGTATTTCAAATGCCGACGAAATCGAGTCCGGCTTGTACCGAAGCCTGGAATGGCTTTGAGGCGTGGGCACACGCCATTCGCGTGGAAGGAAGCTCGGCGGAGATAATAGAAGTTGCCCGACAATTATATAATAAGTTGCGCATTCCTCAAGCAGTTATACATCACCGAGGGATATCCCGCAAACCTCTTGGGGACACAATGGAGAAACCATGTACGAAGGATGGTCCATTTGTGCAAGTGGCCTTAAAAAGGCCCCAAAGACGAGTAAGAAACACACGGCTTTACCACCTCGCCAGGCTCGGTGCTACAAATGTAGACGGATCGGACATTACAGCACGACCTGCCGGGTGGACATGGATAAAAAAGAATCGTTCAAGCCAAAAAAAAAAAACGACTATCGGCCCCGGAGGCAATGAATTCCGTGGTCAGGTCAGATGGGGTATCAGCGGGAAAAAGGCACCTGGGATCCGACGCGTCCGGAAAGTACAGCGTTTTTCTTTCGGAAAGCGGGCGGGGTTGGAAAACTGTCACTGAGGGCAAGGCAACACGTTGCACATCGTCCAGGACTAGTTTTCCAGGGAAAAGGGATTACCTCCAAGGACTGCATCCGTAAACGATGTCACGGCTTTCCCGGCCCCGACCAACGAACCCTACAATGTGGTGTTGGAGTCAGAGGCAAACAAGATTGCGAAGCGGATGTAGACCCAGACAACATGGGAACAAAAGGGATCTATTCTGCGAAGGTTCGAGGATTTCGTGGCAAAACACGGCCTGGAGTGTCGGGAGGAAAATGTTCCTCTCTTTATCGTCAGTCTGCAGCTGGCAAAGAGCAGCGCAGTCCATTACACGAGGACGCTGTTATCCTTGTTGGCTGCAGGAAAAACACCCGCACAAATGTTTTTGGCGGGACTGCAAAGAATGGCCGCTACGGATCCCATAAAACAAGCCCGCCCAATGCAAAAATGGGAATTGGATATGATTATCGACAATCTGCCGTTCGAGCGCGATCGCGTGGCCATGAGATTGGCGTGGGTGACTGCCAGTCGTTTGGGAGAAATTGCCCTACTTCAGCGGCAAAACTTCGCGCCGCATCCCCAAAATCCAGACGCCATCACGCTGGATTGGGGTGCCCTCCCGAAGATATTCAAAAGCGACCCGCACAGAGCGGTGCGACACGTCGCTATCGGAGGGGAAGACGCCATGGCGATAAAGGCGGTAATAAAAGGCATGGCAGACGACAAGAAGATAACCACGTTGTCCACAAGAGATGTGGAGAATATCCTGCGCCACTACGGGATGACGGCGCACTCCATAAAAAAAGGGAAGCCCTCGCACATGCAGCAGCGGCAGTGGTCGAGCTCGTGCTCGATTCCCTTTTGCTCGCTCAATTGGGGAAACATGTTGACCCAATGGAGCTTCCACGAAGCACGGTGCGGTACCTAGGTTAGTGGACCGCAGTCATCAACAATTGAGAGCAATTGACGTCATTGATGTAGAGAAACTGTGAAAGTGGGCGAGACAACCGTGGGTGTGCCCGGAAGCCATGCCGGAAAGAGTACACTCTGTTTTTCAGGGTCATGGCATTCTCCGAAGCACACACAAGACACGCGTTAGGCGTCACGCGACGACGACGAACGGCTTCCCCTACAACAGGTGGACGTGGACACGCTGTCAGTGGAATGGGTTAGAAGTCGGCTAAGCAAAGAGGCAAACAAACGTTTCAATGAGGTGTGGGGCATCATGCGAAGACCGTTCGATGCAGAAGCGGAAAGAGGGGAATCCAAACTTCGGATTTCAGAGAATGACGCACTGCTTATGAAAAAAGCAGGCATTATTTGTGCAGCTTCGAGCCTCCCAACGACAGGTCTTGTGATACCCTTCACGGTGGTGGAGGAAAAACCGACAGGGTTGAGACGGCGATTTATCGCATGGCCAAAGGAAAAGAATGAACCGAAAGATTACGAGGCCAACATGCCGTTGGGTCATGTTTCGCAGTGACTGGGTGCGGTGCACGATGAAAGGGCGGCGCTTTTCGACCTAAAAGCATCATTTTTCCAGGTTGCGTGGCCTGAAGACGTGTGGGCATGTTTCCGGTGCCGAACTGAATGTGGGGAACTTGTCGAGTTTACTCGGCTCCCCATGGACTACAAATGCAGCCCGGAAATTCTCTACACCATCACGAGGGCCCTGGTGAGGGACCCGGAGGTGGTAAAGCTGCAGTTCGCAGCTCCACAGGATTTGAGAATCCACGTGTGGATTGATAATATTCGGATTAGTGGATCCCGACATACCGTAAGAAAAGTGGGCGAGGCAAATTGTGGAGAATATGCGAAAGGTCAGGGCAACTTTCGGAGAGATGCAATTATGTGCTACGGAATACCATTTCATTGGAGTGCTTTTTTGTGCTAAAAGTTTGCGTAAAGTAAAAGTAACTGAAGGGACCTTTGGGCACTTCCCTTTTGGTGAATACAAAACGAATTGAGTAGAAAGTCCTGCAAAAGGTTCCACGTGTTTTTGCTTTTGACATCATGGGAGGAAAATGAGAAACTAAACAACGATTTGAGTTTGTCTTTTTTTCCCCTCCTTCATTTTTCTGAAAATGGAGGGGAATGGGTGGTAGCTACTAAACGCTTCTGCCTTCCTTCGTTCTCCTCTCTCTCTCTCTCTGTGTGTTTGTGTGTGTGCATGTGATCTAGAAACTTAGATTCTTTTTTTCATTATTGTTCTTCGTTGAATCTGCTTCTCCAACCAATTTGGAGAATCAGCGCACTCGATAGTGGTGTTTACCCGTTTTCAAAGGATTTTTTTTTTCTTCACTCTTCTTCCCGTCGCAGAGCCCTACTATGTCGGCGTGGTTTGCAAAGGGTGAAATTGTCCGGCAGTGCGTTGAACTGGTGGTGGCTGCCGCGGCCGGTGTGCTGCTCTATTATGTGCCATTCCGCCTCTTAAAGAGACGGCAGGGCGTTCGAGGCATGATGCTTCTCGAACTGACGGCGCAAGCTGCTGCCACGGGCCTGGTTATGTTCTCATGCTTCACAATGGTTCTGCCGCACCTCCGGGCTGCACATATGAGCGTGGCGGGGTCACCGGGGTTTCTGCCGCCGCCCGAGGCGCTGTACTACCTTGCTGGCGTGGCGGTCGGCGGCGGTCTCGTCGTGCAGACGCACCGTCTCTTCGGTGATGGAAACCCGGATTCAGGCACTATCGCCATGCTCGTCCACAGTCTGGCGGAGGGCGCGGGGCTTGGCCTCTTGGTGGGCGGCCCCGGTTTCGACGCCATATTCCGATCGCAGGTGCTCCACGGGGTTCCTGATGGCATGCTGGCGGCGGTGTTGTCGCTAGAGCGCGCCGGCTTGTCGCACGCGATGCGTTCGGCTGTGCTTTCCCGCGCGGGGCAGGCGGCGGCGTTCTACGCCACGGCCGTCTACGCGCCTCGTCTCTCGGACGAGGTGTGCTGTGTCATGGAGGGCTTCGGGCTAGGATCGCTTTCCGCCATGGCGTGGTCAGAGCTGGCAAGACCGGCGGCGGATGGCCTCGGCTCTTTTCGGGCGGCTTCCATCGCCTTCGCAACGGCTTTCGCGTGCCATTTTGCGCTCGGCTAGAAAGCGCGCCGTTCAACTTTTTTGTAAACAGAGAAAAGCTGCAATTCCAAAAGGTTTGACGAAATGGTGCGTTTCCCCCCTCTGTGAAATACTGTTCCAACCGCCTATATTCTTTTTTGTGTCCCCTCGTTTTGTTGCGGTTTGCGCCTTTCGAGCGTCGGCATTGTGTGGGGTCTTCCGCCCAAACAAGAAGGGCTGGACGACCGAGGGCCCCCGCCGCCTGCCAAGCGGTGTGGTAGGGTTTTTTTTTTTGGAGAGCCTGCGGCAGGGGAATGATCGAAACCCAACTGCTATTATCAATTTCTCCCCCACGATTAGAATATCTTTCGTCACGCAGGTGGCGTCACACAGAGTTTTCTGCTTGAAAAAACCCGCCCACCCGGCCCTCTCCGCTTCGCGCGGGAGGCGGGGGTGATGAGGCGCTGCCTGCACCTCCCCATTCATCAGCGAAGCTTTGGCGTATAGAGGAGGCCTGCACAGAACCCACGCCTCGGTTCTGATAATTGTCCGCTTTCTCTCCTCATGTATGCCAGGATGAAAATGACCTTTTTCTACTTCGTCCTTCGCTTAAGAAAGGGAAGGTGGGCGGGACTATTCCCGCGCAAAGGAGCGTTTAGGAAACCGAAGTTGAGAAACGTGGGCCGCCCAGCATATTCGCTGGCGCGCTTTGGTCGTGCCACGGCTCCTGGGAACGTCGCCGGTGGCTCTTAAAAAAAAAAAAAACGGGGGAAAATACGGGCATTCCTCCTTTCCGGTGCGTGGGCGAGAAGCCGCCCAGAACAGGAAGAGAACCAGGGAGGGGAGGCGAGAATGAGTAAAACAAAAAAAAGACGGGAAACCCGTTGTGGTGGCGGGGGTGTGCGCCTCTACGGTTCGCCGTTCGTCGCCGGGATGCGACAACACCCGAGAAGCAATCCCCTGGCAAAGCGGGCAAGGGAGGCCCACCCCATGTTGCATGCGCGTTGCCGTTTGGGTGGGCGGTTGCCTTGCCGCGCCGCTGCCCCTCCGCCGTGTTCGCCGAGGTGCTGCAGCAGCGCGACCGCCGTCGCCAAGACGGGCGAGCCTCCCGTCCACCGGGCATTTTTCCCGCCACCTCCGACGGCGGTCGCGAAGGCGGCCCTCTTCACGAGAGCTTGTTCAATGTCGGTGGCGCTGTCCTCCGGGTCTGGCCCCAGCCAAGGCGTCCACGGGTGCCTTATTCCGTCTGCGAGCTCCACTTCCGAAAAGAGGGCAATATGAACAGTGCCAGGCTTCGCTGTAGGGCATGTTGTTGCGGCGGTTTTTCCGCAAGTAATGACGACTTCGGCCTCTTCCTTGAGCGCACTCAGCTTGCAGAGCGGGTCCTCCAGGTTAAGCAGCAGTACCCCACCTGTTTCCAACCAGGAAAGACTACCCAATAGCCCTGAAACGCTTGGCTGCTGTCGTTCGTCCGTGGTCAGCGCAAAACTCTGCCACGGGTGTAGAAACTGCTGGACGGCATGCCGGTACGCCACCTCGTCAGTTGCTGCGCCGCTTACACCCGGAAGTACCAGCGCCACGCGTGGCTTGCGTGTGGCGGACCCTCTTCTAGAAGAGAGCACCATCGGAAACACATCCTCCAGCACAGCCCGGGCTGCTGAAAAAATGGGAAATGCCTCCTCAAAAAAAAGACTGCCACGCATAACTCTCCCCCTTAAGGCACCCATCGCCCGAAATCCCCCCAGTGACGATGCAAGCGCGACGGCGAGATCGCCATCAAACACATTTCCGTTTGCCACAGCCTGGAGAAGCGTGGGGGGAATAGGCAAAGCGCACGTTGACGACTTGTCCTCACCGGGCATCGATGCGCAGCGACATCGCAGCTTTAGCTGCACGTCTTCGGCTGAACTTTCCTCACGTCCCGCAAGAAAGCGAATCAACATCAACTGGCACGCACTGGCTGGAACGCAAAGCTCTAAAACCACTCCGTCCCTCGGCTGCCGCTGCTCCATCCTAAATGATGGAACGGACGGATGGGCCGCGGCTGGGGACACTTCCATGAGATCAACTCCCTTTGCGCCACAAGGCAACCAACATCTTATCAAAACAGCAGCGATATCCCTAACAACGCTCAGTAGTCTCCCAGCCGCCGCCTCGGTATTGGCGTCGGCAGCATCGATGCCATGCTCATTTCCGTTGCGAAACTGCACCACGGCGACAGAAATAGGCATACTACCGTTTCCATCATCAATATCAACGCCACCGTTACAGTGGCGCTCCTCTTGAAGCCTCAGGGGAAGCCAACCTTTTAACAGATCCATGGCGGTGCCTTCGTCTTCCACGTCTTCAGCGAGGAGGCAAAGCCAGAGGGTATCCAACGTAGACAAATGAGCAGCATGCGAGAAGAGACAATCATCTAAAGCAGTACAGGCGATGCGGGAACACACACCATCAATAAGATAAACTTGGTGACCTCGAAGCGCCATGTACAAATGGAAGCGGTGTAGGCTGTTGTACGTCTCAAACACACACAATACTACCATCCGCCGCTCTTGCTCTCGCTCTTCTTGCCCTAGGGATCGACGGAAACGACGACGAATTGTGTAGTGCACCGCATTAAACGCGCGTGCGTAGAGCGCCTCAATACTTTCGGATGCTGCGTGGGAGACATGCAATGCGCTCCAACCCCCAACTTCGTTTACCACCTCGTTTACACCCTCGACCATTTCAAGAGGACAGGATGCGGGCTCCGGCATCCAGCACGACTGCATACTGTTACCGGTGGGCGAAACTGGGACGAATGACGCCTCGCTGCTGGAATCACTGGGACACGACACCCATTTGTGTGGTACACCACACACCGCGGACTCAACATCTGCGCGCGTGCCCAAGGCATGGTCGACCAGAGAACAGACCCCCACATCTTCAGCGGGGCCACCCACGGCACCGAGAACGCTGCGTGGGCACGGAACCAGCGTGTAAAGGGGGACAGCCTCATCGTCCACTCCAGGTTCAGCTTTCACAAACGCGACTGTTGCAGTGCCGGCGCATGCCTGGATGCCGGTTATCTCTCCCAGTGCATAGTGGAGCGACTTTGTGCGCCCGCGTTTTGGTGCAAACACAACGGTACCAACTGCAAAACCATCACGGAGGCCATCAACATGCTGTGAACCACTGACCAGCCCACGTACCACAGCGGGGGCAGAAGAGGGCTGACGCTTTCGACGCCGTCGCGTCCATTCGGGCGGTCGTTCTTCCATGTGTTCCTGTCGGAGGGCAGAAGCAACAGAAGTACCTTTTGACACCGACGGTAATGATGACGATAGTGCGCAGGGACAGTAAGGGCAAGACGAGGAGGAAAAAGAAAGACGCATGTATGTGTAACGAAGATAAGAATGAGGATAAAGGGCAACAAACACACGCAGTGATTCTCTTCATCCAACCCGCGCTTTGCCTTCGGGAAATGCGACGAGGATGGAGCCTCACCAAATGCTACTCCCCTTGGCCCGGCGCCAAACGTCGGCGGCCGAGCGTTGCAACGTATCACTGACCAGCAAAGGCGGCATCGCACCCGGACCTAAAAGGATGCCAGAGCAATGGAGGGCTCCTCCATCCATCCGCCGCCCACTGCTGCAAGCGGGAAACATGCTTACGGGAGTCGTTGCCGTAGGAAGAAAAAAAAAGAAGGGAAGTATCGTACCTCCTTAAACAAATACAAAAACCCAAAAGTAATCAATATACAGAGCTACACGTATCCCTCCCCTACAACAGATTGATGTGCAATAGCGATATACACAGGAGCCCCACAGCACGAGACTCGAAAAAAAAAGCGTCTTCGATGCCGGAAGCTGCTGCAGCGACACAGCGTCCGACAACTCTCTTTCTTCACTTCCACGTGCTGTTCTTACAGAAATCTCATTTCCACCAGCAGCTGGAGGTGGAAACATGCAATGTGTTCCACAATGCGTAGCACGAGAAGGGACATGGATGCACAGAGGAGCTTTGTGTCGTCATGCCCAAGCTCCTCTTGATCGACGATCATCTTGCAATCGTTGAGAAATTATGCGTTGCCAACGTGCTTGCTCTTCGGTCAGAAACGAATTCCAACCTGCTCGACATCTTCATCCTCAATCCCTGCATCAGCGCCTTCAGTCGTTTGCCCTCTCGAGTACATGATACACGCGCAGCTCGCGCCTCGGCACCTGCAAGCAGTGCTTAGGGGTTCGTTTCAAGACGGCATCGATTGCGGCTGCACACAGAAGCCTTTCACTCAGGGCACGCATGAGCCACCTTTCTTGCAACACAGCGTGTGCACATGAAACAGCCCACGGCCAACATACACGCCCATAGCGTGAGGTGGCACCGAGTGGGCGGGCGCGACACGAATGGGAGCCCTGAAGCACCCGCACGCATCCAGCGAGGCGCACGGTGAAGAAAAACGAAAAGACGAGAAAAGATGGTGACATAGGGAAGAAGGGCGGCCAGCAGCAGAAGCGCACAGAAAATCAGCTGCCAACACACCTCCTTTTTTCTGTCAGAATATCGCCTATCAAATTGGCCATGGCCACCCTAAGCTTAGTTCTACTTGAAGAAAAAGGAGGGGAAGGAGAAACGAACCTCCATTGAGGAACAACGCATGCATCTCTCAAGGAATTAAACCGTACTCTTTTATATCTATGAGGGCTCAATGCTATGGGAAAGAGTGGATTCAACGACTTACGAAGAGGAAACTTTAAGACCCCTCCCAAAAAAAAAAGAACCTCCAGCGAGGAGGGAATTAACGGGAGCCGGTTGGAATGAAAAAAAAAAAAATGGAAACAAACTCAATCAGGAAAGCCCCCCCCCCCCTGCAATAGCCGCGCTCCTTCCGTCAAAAAAGACAAAGCAGCTAGAAAAGGAAGAAAAGGCAGAAAAGGGATTTACAGCAGAACGTGAGAAGCTACACACACCCTAGTAGATATTCTCCTCACGAGATCCTATCACAAAAATATTTTTTTTTCTTTTTTCACTTACCCACGTTTTTACAAGGTGTTTGCTATTGTCCAAGGCCGTGTTCGACAGCTGCATCGTCGGCAGCTCAGAGAGGGAAGGCATAGAAAGCACACAAATAAAAAAGAAAAAAAAATGTCATTACTTTTCATTTCCACATGCACCAACCATCTTCGATTTGACACAATTTCACATAGACAGACACAACAATAGCCAACTACAGATGGCACCTCGAAGGAAAAAAGAATTACACATACAAAAAAAAAAAACTTACCACGGCGATTGCCGGCAGGAGCTACACTTGCCGCATGCGGCTGGAGGTGTGGGCCGAGCCGTCACTCACACAACTGGAGGCAGAAAAAGAAAAAAATGCTCCCATGCCATTTTACTACTATCTTTACGGCGGATTGCCCTGATGTGGGAGTAAACGGGAGATGAAAAAAACTCAACAGCGCAATTGCTGGCTCTTATCACAAGGCAAACAAGTACGGAATTACGTCAAATCAAAATTTGAAAAAAAAAGAGAGAATTTTTTGCAGGAATCAAACAAACGCTCGGCAGCAAACGCAGCAACACAAAGAGTTGGAACGCAAACGCGGCTTTGGTTCGCTTCTTTCTGAACCGCTGGTTGCTTCTCTTTCCCTTTGGCACACTCTGCTACCGTGCTGTTGCTCCCCACCACAATGTCAGCGCCCAGCAACTCCTACTGTCGTTGCTCACTCCATCCACGTCTTGCCCCTTTGGTTATTAAACAGGCCTCCACCCCCGATTAATTGTCAACATCGCTATAATCTCCCAGTTCTTCGCTTAGCTGCCCATGGGTTGAGTACTCCGAGGAGCACCCATACGGCGCATTCACTACGCCAGAATAATTCCTCTCTACATTGCGCCCCCCCACGCTTCTGCCCGTTGCCATTGGTGGAGCCATTTGAATCTGTCATGAAATCACAGCTATTTCCCGGATTCATCGAATGTTTCTTGGCGCGTGCATTTCGGCGTCTCCAGCAGCATACAATGATGACGATGATACCAATCAGCAGGAGAGTACATGCAACGCCAATCACTATCAGGATCCATGACTTTTTCTCAATTATAATCGGTTCACACTTTCCTTCTACTGGTATGTGGAGGTAATCCCTTCCATTGAAGGTCACTTTTCTGCTAACA